>SZWC01014084.1:42173-75503 GCA_023375785.1 Penium margaritaceum | reverse complement strand
GTGTGTGTGTGTGTGTGTGTGTGTGTGTGTGTATAGAGACAAGAGGTCACTTGCGCGTGTCACAACCACAACCAAGACTCCCCTATGACTCACAGATGAATAGTCCACACATACACAAGACGAGTAGTAGGACAGCAAGATAAGCAGGCATCATGTCAACCAGGTGCATCACGCAAGCGCAACAGTCCAAAAGCATGCACAGCCACCTTGAACATGCCGCTGCTGAGAGATTTGGTAAGAAAGTCTACATGTTGCTGACAAGTATCAACCTAGACAACCTGAACTTCTTCAAGAGTAATGTGCTCGCAAACAAAATGATGCTCTATGTTGATGTGCTTAGTGCGAGAATGATGCATGTCATTGTGCTTGGCGATTGCCTTTACACTTTGGCTGTCACAGTGCAAAGTGATGCAACAGATGGGGACACACAGCTGTTGTAGCAGGCGAGACAGCCACACACTCTCACATGTACCTGCACCAAGTGCCACGTACTCGGACTCACTGGAGCTCCGGGAAACACAACCATGTTGTCCACTCTTCCAGGACACAGTAGTCCCACTGACAAGGAAGATGCAACCGGTGCGGCTGTGAGCATCTGTGTCGTGTGCCCAGTCACTGTCTGTGTATCCATCTACCACCATAGAGGGCTAAGCACAGTAGCACAGTCCAACGTGTGCAATGGACAGTGCATAGCAAACAACACGCACTACTACCTGGACGTGTTTCTGGCGAGGTTGTTGGGAGAACTGAGCAAGAAAGTTGACAGAGAAGGGAACGTCCACCCGAGTGGTGGTAGCGAGGTACATGAGGGATTCAACCACGCTAAGGTAGATAGTGACAATGAAAGTCTCCCTCAGCTGTGCTGAGTCGAATGACCTCAGCAAGCGCTGTCGTGCTGGAGTCATCAGTGTGGATACAATGAGGACGTCAGCAAGCAGGGAGGCAAAGCGCTCCCCAGTGTGCCGATGTATGCAGCCTGGTGTACGTACAGGATGCGACGCTTGTGGTCACGCTCAAGCTCCATACCAAGAAACACCCGTGCAGGACCTAGGTCCTTCATCTTGTACGTGGATTGTAGCACATTCTTCACTGAATAAACTACTACGGGACTGGGGGAGGCAATGAGCACGTCATCAACATAGACGAGAACGGCCACAAGTGGCTCCGAGGGGCACTCAAGAGGAGTGCTGAATCAACAGTGATACGACGGTAACCTCCCCGTCAAGAGTGGAGGAAATCATCATGTTCCAATAACGCGGCGACTGCTTGAGCCCATACAGGGCCTTGCGCAGTCGCTAGACCTTATTGGTCCCATCGCGGAACCCTGGTGGCTGGACCATGTAGATTTCCTCGTCGAGCCTCCCATATAGGAAGGCGTTGTTGAATTCCATCTGCTCAATTTCCCAGTAGTGCTGGGCAACACAGCTCAAGAGCGCTCACGCAGTGGTGTACTGTCCGACCGGTGAGAGGGTCGCATCAAAGTCAATCCCAGGGTTCTGGAAAAAATCCTTAGCCGTGAGGCGAGCCTTGTACCGATCAATTCTCCCATCGGGCTTTAGCTTACTCCGAAGTAACCACCGAGCATAGACTGCCTTGCGACCTGCATGGAGGTCCACAAGCTCAAAGACGGCATGCTCCTGGAGGGTTGTCAGGTCCTCCTGCATGGCCTTCTCCTAGAGGTCAGCATCAGCTGCCTCACGCGTCTACCGGACTGTGGTAGGCTCGGGAGGGAGATAAGGAAGGCCAGAGGCCGCGAAATATGCGGCAACATATCCGGCAACAGGAGACTCAAGAGCACTATGGAACTCATGGGCTTCAAGGGCGTAGTCGACTGCTGAGTTGGGATGAACGAAACCAACAGACAAGCCAAGTGCATCAAGACCAGTGGGCCGAGCTAAGGACCCAGCAGTGGAGGACGATACGCTGGAGTGCGTGACCCACTGCGAGGGCTAGGAGGCTTTGGACTGGCCAATGGAACTTGGCTCACTAGGCGCCATGGATGAGCATGAGCGCCGCTGAGGGGACTGAGAGGAATGAAGATCACGCGGTCTCCCCCCATGTGTGTAGGGCTCAAGACCAGGAGGAGGAGCCTGAGGTACTTCACCTCCAGTGGCGTCAGCCACTGGAGGCGACTCTTGCACAAATTCAGGGGATGAGGTGTGCGTGGAATGCATAGGGAACTATGTGTGAGTGGGTGCCGATCTGAGGACTCGGAACTGTCAAAGGATGGCTGGGACGACATGGAATCCGAGGGAGGCTGTGAGGCATCCGACTCGAGTGATGTATGGGAAAACAAGGACTCCGAGGAAGAGGAGTCCTTGTTCTCGCTGTGCGTGTTAGGAACAGGCAGGTTAGCAGGGGACATTGAATGAGTAGGCTGAGAAGATGGCATTCGGAGATCGGAGGTTGGACCAAACACACCCCTCCCAAGCCGACAAAGCGAGGAGAGAGAGGAGAGCGGAGGGACATCGGAGAGGTCACGAGGAAAGCAATCTTCGAAGGACAGGGCATCGCAAGACTCTGACACGAGAGAGGTCAGGGTCCCAGAAGCGCCACGCCTTGGACATCGCCGAGAAACCAAGAAAGGTGCAAAGGCGGGCGCGGGGGGTGAGCTTGTCGTCGCGGAAGTCCTCGGGCAGCCGGACTGCAGCTACACAACCCTAGATGCAGGTGAGACGGAGGTCGGCAGAGCGGCTGTACCAGTGTTCAAAGGGAGTTACATGACAAGGAAGGGGACCGTGAGGAACACGGTTCCACACCCGGGTCATATAAGACATGGCCTCCAAAGAAAAGACATGGAGAAGGGAGGACTCACCGAGAAGAGTGTGAACACCGTCAGCAAGTGTGCAGATCCAGCGTTGACAGACGCCGTTTTGTTAGGGTGTGTTGGGAGCGGAAGGTTCAATACACACCCCGCGAGAGATCAAGAAGCGGTCGTGGGACCCATGGACTCCCCACCATGGTCACAGCAAAAATCTTTCAGACGGCGACCACAGCTCAGTTCAGCCTTGGGCACCCAGGACTCGAGAGTGGGACAGACATCACTCCTTTGCCGAAAGGCAAAGACCCAGCACATGCGAGAAAAATCATCCGTGAGGCACAAAACATAGCGGCCAACCCCCCCGAGAGCATCATGGGCGAGGAGTCCCATGATGTCGGCGTGCAAGAGGTCAAGGGGATGGGACTTGCGGGACTCAGATGTAGAAAACGCTAACCGATGCATTTTTCCCTGAGCATAGTCAAGACAGTCAGCGCAACAAGGGGAAGGAGCGTGTCGGCGTTGAGGCCATGAGCGGTCTTGTCCCAGAGCAAACTATCAACAGCAGCAGTGTGGATGTGGCAGAGGCGGCGGTGGAGCTGCTGTGAGTGTGCCGGAGAGAGAGCGCGACACATGAACTAGTGTAGTGGTGGCGGGATGAGGCCCAAAGGAGGACACGCAGTGCAAGCAGTCACAACGCGTGCCACGCAGCAGGATACAGCCAGTGGTGCGGTGCGACACAAAAGTAATGCTGCGACTGGAAGAGAAGTCCAGGCCCTGGTCGTCGAGAGTCATAACAGAGAGAAGACTCAGCTTGAGGGCAGGCACATACAAGACATCTGGCAGAAAGAGCTCCCCCCTTGGGCCAACAAAGCGGACAACCCCAATACCTTGGACTGGCAAGAGCTGACCAGATCCGGTGCAGACAAAATGCACAGAGCCAAAAGGACCCAAAGAGATGAACGAGGAACGACAAGAGGTCATGTGGTGGGTGGCTCGTGAATGAAGGAGCGAGAAGCCACTAGACACATGTATAGACGAAGGATCCCGACTCACGGTGGCAATGGCAGAGCAAGGAGAAAGGCGCTGACCACGGGCAGCATGTCAACAAGGCAGGCTGTAAGACTGCCCCTGTTCAATCCAAGGGACGTCAACTGGGGAACAACCTTGAACATGACCGGACGACGGACCACGCAGCGGCACATCAACCGAAAACGCAAGTGCCCCCTCACCCGAACATACACTCTCACGTCCTTGATCACGAAGGTGTCTCCGGCATGAGAGAGGGTAGAGTCCAGCTGGCGCTCGTTGGCAGAAGGGCCAATGATGATCATGCCACAGGAGGGACGCTGAGAAGTGGAGGTGAATGATGCCCACGGAGGGGGCGAGTTGAATGTGGAGGGAGGTCCAAAGTAGACAGGGTCGCCAAACCCGCAGGCAAACCCCAGGGAGAGGGCGGAGGCGATGAAGTCATGGAGGTACTATAGGCAGCGGCTGTCAGAGAGGAAGACAAAGGGCGGCTGGGAGGAACGAGAGGAGGTGGAGGAACGAGAGGAGCCACCACCATTGTCTGATGAGCGTGCCCAGTGTGCACGCATTGCGGATGCCAGGCGAGAATCATCAGGAGGAGCTGGGCACTTCGGCGTTGCGTGGCCGGTGGCATCGTAGTTCTAGCATGTTACAGTGCTAGAGGATGGAGAGAAAGAGGCAGCTTTTTTAGAGCCGCGGCCTTTGCCCCCCCCCCTCTTGTTGACGACCACCAGAGGAGCCCCTCTGACCTTTTCCTTTACCACGGCCTCAATCCCGACCACCCCCCTGTGAAGCGAGAGAGGTCGTTGTCGTGGTGGAGATAGTGGTGGAAGACGAGGCTGAGGCAGAGGAAAGTGAAGACGGTGGTGCAATGATAGCTGTTGCAACGGCAGCGCAATGAATGCATTTATTCTGCAGCAAGTTCCACCAGTCTCTCATACACTGGGAGGTAAACTCCCATAAGGCGCCGATGCCGGGCGGTGCATGTGTAGGGACAGGGATGGCCGCCAAGAGTTCAAGCTCAGTGGCCTACACTTCTCGGAAGATGTCAATGATTTTCGGGATAAGGCCGTTGACAATGGAGAGAACAACACGGAGTTGTCCAGGGGCTGCCTTGCCAAGGTCGTGCAGCAACCGTAGACTACGAGCCTCATAGGCGTCAGCAGTCTCATCGGCACACATGGAGAGCGTGTTGAACTGAACAATGAGATCACTCTGTGCTGCATGCCCAATCACTGTTGTGCGGCGTTTGATCAACGCGTAGGCACCAACAGGGTCAGCAGTGGTGCGACGTGCAGTGTCGGTAGTGTAGGACTCGAACTCAACAATTAGATCATCGAGTCCAGCACGAATGAGGGCACGTATTGCACGGGTAGACTCAAACTCAACAGGGTCAGAGGAGGATGAGCCAGCGGTGGCAGATGCGGAAGCGGGTGAAGTGGAGAATGCAGTTGCAATGCCTGGTGTAGTGGTTACAGAGGGTGTGCTGTGCAATGTGGCCTGGAGGCGGTTAAGGACCAGGTCAGCAATGTGTTCTTCGAAGGTTTCCTGGTCAGCTTGCTCAGCACGCAGCTTTTCTTCAGTGGCGCACTGAGCAACGAGTGTAGTGTGCAGTGCAGTGCACTGACACTCCAGCACAGCCTGTAAGGCAGCGTATTGGTCATCGTCAACTGGCATGGTGCCATTGACGTGACTCTGCTGAATTCTTTTTGGCAGAGTTTCCCTTGCCCCAGTGGACGTGGGAAATGTGTGATGGGTGCGTCGGGAGTCCGCTGCAAGGCAACAACCTGGACGCACAGACACGCCAACATGGGAGAGGCAAGAACAGAGAGACCAGGATCACCAAGCATGGCGGCACAAAGAGAGCAACGGCGGGAGACCAGTTGTACCTGAGGAGGCCACAACTGCAACAGTGGCTGATGCTGAGACAATGAGACACGCTATTCCATTCAATGCCGAGATAGGGCAGAGATGGCAGCATTGGTCAAGACCAGCAGCTAAATATGATGAGTCGCCAATGAAGAAGAAGAGGGCAACGCTGATGTCTGATTAGTGGAGGTGTGAATGGAGTCTACAGCTCGAGAGAGCGATGTAGCTCCTGCTAATGCGACTGCGTCTGCTACAGCAGCAATCTGAGTAACGACGTTGACGGCACCAGCTGCCAGAGGACTGTGATCAAATGCTGCGGCTGTGTATGTATTAACAGCTCTGCCAGCAGCAGTGCTGGCCGGTGCACGTGTAGCACATGCAGTGGTGGCAAAGGTGGATGCAACAGCAGCACTAGACACAAGGGCGGCCTGCAGAGTAGTTAGGATGTCAGAGGATGAAGAAGAGGCTGACTCCGCAGCTGATGCAGCTGGGAATGCGGCCCGACGTGAAGCAAACGCTCTAGGTGCTGTTGTTGCAGAGGATGGTGCAGCTTTGTGAGGGGCTGTTGACGATTTCTATGGGCAACGGGTGGGCTTATCGGTGATTGGAGAGGCCGGTGATCACTCGGTGGTGCCATGGCCGGTTCGTTCTATGCCGTTGGGAAATTGTCAGCAGCGGACTGACAGTGGGCTGCATAGTCTTTGACGTCCTCCCACTCGTGGTAGTCAACAGGATCGTAGTCCTCGATGGTGTAAGACCCGGGACTACTGCGACGAATCCTCGATCACACCTCTCGCTTCGCCCTATCTTCGTAGTACGTGATCTTGTCGTCAATACGGTCGTGCTCACGCATGGGCGTGGGCAATGTGGGGATCTGTTGCAGGAGGAGACGCCGGAGCGCCGAGTGTTTGGCTGCCCAGCAGGCAGCCTGAGAAGGTGAGAGATGTACTGCGGTGGTAGAGCCACAAACTTTCCTGCTCACACCACGATAAGGCACGTACGGGAGATGGTGAACCGGCGGCTGAGAGCACCAGTGTCAGCTATGAGGGCAGGTGCTGTACAGTTGATGAGTCGGCCGTAGCACGACCGAGGCTTGAGAGGAACGGCGGCAGTGAAGCCGATGCTGTCATCGCAGCTACGCTGTGCAAGAGATTGCAACACAAAGGGTTGGTGCAAATGCGCGACTGTTTTGACAGAAGCAGCCGACATCGTCACAGCTTGGTAAGCGTGCGCATGGAGGCCGAAGCATGGTCAGTGACGCTGAGTGAGGGACGGCGAGAGAGAGGTGCCAACGCCTCAGTCGCAGCTGCGATGTGTACGAGGTGAGCGCATCACGCAGCTCGTGGGTGCGGGAAATGCGGCTGCGAGGGTGCAGGTCGGCGTCAAAGATATGCCAAGGCCGCAATCGCAACTGCCTTGTGCATGAGGTCAGCGCACCACGCAGATTGTGGGTGCAATGTGTGCGGCTGCAAGGAGTGAGCATGTGCGTCTGCTGAATAAGAGAAGCGGTGAGCGTGGTCAGCGTGCGTGCGGGTGCCGAAGAATGGCCAAGGGTGAGTTGGGCGGCAGAGAGAAGCTAATGCCGTCGTACATAACTGGCTTGCGCAAAATCACCCGCCACGTGGGTGTGACCCAACAAGGCCTCAAGACTGTCGCAAGGAGGAATGTATCCTCTTGCTCTGATACCAGTAGGTAGCTGTGGTTGCTGGAATACGCAAGCAATCAAGCAAGTAAGCTGAGGGAGCGACATCATGGATCGTGTGGGGCAAGCTCACGTTACGCAAAGTGAGAGAACAACAAGTCAGTGAGTAAGTGGCAAGCGAAGTGTTAAACGCCGGTTGACCGGGCCATCCACGCAAGTCTCTCAACGTAGGGCCCAGACGCCACCTAGGGATCGAACCCGACCCCAGAGCGAGCGAACTCCAGGCGGTTTCTCGCATACCGGCATAAGCCAGACATGTGGTGCCAAGGATCAGCAACCCGGCTCACTAAGCCATAAGCATGCAAGTGTGTAAGAACTCATGAGTGTATGTGGTGCATGCAATCCTACAAGTATGTGTTGTTGGTTTTCGTGCATCTCTCATTGTACTCTGTTGTGTCTTCCTGGCTTGTGTACATCGGCGTGCAGATGACTGACGGCGAGACTCGACGCTGCTGGAGTGTCGCTCGGTGGAGCCGACGCACGTTGAGGCCCACGCACCGTTTGCTAGAGCCTCCTCCCTCCGGTGATGCGCTCAGCTCCATCGGCAGGCCTCCTCGGCGGTCGGGCCGCTGGCGGTCACTGCCACTGCAGATACTGTTTCCATGCACCCAGCTCTGTTTCTGGTTGTGGCATTGTGTCTGTAGCGTCATGCTGTGCCTAGGGTCCATGTCTCTTGCTTTCTGGTCCTGTTTGGCGTCACTGACTGTCGTAGGCACTGTCCGGGTTTGGGCAGCCATAACTCTTTCCTGCTATTTTTCTAGCTGATTCTGACTGTACGACTGCGTTCGCAGCGTTGGCATTATGGTATGGTCCAGTTTTCAGGCAAAATGGACGATGCCCGGGTTTTGGGCTATCGAGCGTCTGGCAGGGCTAACCAAGAAAACCCTGCCTGCCAGAAAATAGGTCTAGGAATATTTTCTGATTGGCTGGTTAGCTGAGTAACAAGTTCTACACTAGTTGGGGGGGAGCTAGAACTTGGAGAGGTCTCCCATTGTTGCTCATTCTTCATTCCTAATCAGTCACTTTCAGTTTTCAGCTGCTTTCTGGCGCTAACACTGGCGCGCGCGTTTCTGAGTAACAAACCCAGAGCTTCCAAACTTAGGCGCTAGAGCAGCAGACTCAGGGGGCAGTTGACTTAAGCAACGAGCGTGGAAGCCCGCACGCTACATCAACAACGCTGCTGCCCCAACCTAATGCCTAGGTTTTCCAGCTTGATATCAGAGACAGAGTGTAGCAGCAGTAGAAGAAGACTGGTGTACAGGTGCCACAAAACGCCGCCGGACCCCCATACGCGCCAGTGCAGGGGAAATGCTGCCGGATTTTTTCCGGCAGCATTGACCCACTTGGTGGCGGCGTCAGATTTTTTCCCACGGCCACTGGGCCAAGGGAAATGCTGCCGAAATTTCTTCGGCAGCACTGACCCCCACGCGTGACGCGAGGAGGTGAGCGGCAGGCCGCGTCCGACACCTGTGGGCGACGACGCACGCTGCAACATCACCGAGGTGTAGTGACTGGCACCAATACGCAGCAGCAACAACCTGCAGCAGTGGCAGCCGCAGGCAACGACAGCGAGCAGTGGCAGCAGCAGCCAGCAGCAGCTGCATGCAGCAGCAGTAGCAGTTGGCAGAAGCAGGAGCTCGTAGCAGCCCGCAGCAGCAGCTCGCAGTAGCAACAGCAATAGCAGAGCGCGCAGCAGCAGCCCGCAGCAGCAGCCCGCAATAGTAGCAAGCAAAATCCACAGCACGCAGCAGCTGCAGCAGCGTGCAGCAGTAGCAGCGGGCTGTAGTAGTCGTAGCAGCGAACCCAGCAGCCAGCCGTAGCAGTAGCCAGCTGTAGCAACAGCAGCAGCAGCGAGCAGCTGCTTGCAGCAGCCAGCTGCGGCTGCTGCCGCTCGCAGCCCATAGCGAGCGAGTAGCCAACAGCAACCCGCTACTGCCAGCGAGCAGCAGCTCGCTGCTCGCAGCAGATAGCGGGCAGCTGCCCGCTGTGACATACGAAAAAGGAAAAAAAATGAGAACCCAAAAAAAATCCCCCAAACTGTTTTTTTTCCTCTGACGCGGCTACATCAGCCACAGCAGCCCGCAGCAGCAGAATCTGCTACTACAACTGCAACCGCAGCAACAGCAGCAGCAGCAGCCGCAGCCGCAGCAGTAGCAACAACAGCTGCAGCAAAAGTATGAGCAACATAGCAACAGCAACAGTAGCAGCACCTGCATCAGCAGCAGCAGCAGCCGCAGCGGCAGCAGCACCAACAGCTGCAACAGCAACATCATCAATAGTAGCAACAGCAGCAGTAGCTACAACGGCTGTAGTAGTAGCAACAGTAGAAGCAATAGCAGCCGCAACAACCGCCGCTGCTGACGTCAGCATCCCACTGCTGATGTCACTACTGACATCATGAACACAAAAGAAAGGGAGAAAGGGAAGGGAGAAGACAACCAAAGGGTGGAAAGAACTCCCACCTCCCCAAGCCAGTGCTGAGATCAGCAACACAAAGAGAAAAGGTAAAAAAAAACAAGGGGCATCAAACCATGGCTTGTAGACCCGGTGGGGAGGGGTCCTCCTCTGTTGGCGGGACCCCAAGCCCTCCTTTCTTGCAGCGACTGCAGCAACAGCAACAGCAGCAGCAGCAGCAGGAGCAGCACCAACATCAGCAGAAGCAGCACCAGTAGCAGCTACAACAGCCACAGCAGCAGCAACAGCAATAGCAGTAGTAGCAGCAGTAGCAACAGTAGCCCACTTGTGTTGTTGGCGACAACCCTAACCCCCTCGCTGCTCTTCAGCAACAGCTCGCTGTCTTGACGTAGCAGCTTGCAGCGCTACAGCCGTTAGCCTCCCAGACTGCCACCAGTGCGCCGCCATCATTCATCCCTCGAGGGCACGCCAGCCCAGCTGTGTCTGCTGCCACGCACTACCTGGCAGAGCAGCAGATGTAGCGCCAGCCGCAAACAGTGACCTCCGTCCTTGGCCCCACTCTGGGCGCCGGCCGCAGGCAGAAGGACTTTGAGACGCTGCCGCCACCGGTTCAGGCCAGCGAGCAGTTTTGGAGCTGAGAGCTCAGCTTCCGGATCTGGGCAGAAGGTGAGGGCGTGTGGGTATACTACACCCTCCCTTATGACGCTGCCCAGGCCAACCAGCTGTATGACGCTGGTCGCGCCGTCCGTGCCCTCGTCCCAGTCGCCCCTCCAGCTTCCCGCCTGGCCCTAGAGCCTTTCCTCGGCGACTTCACCAATGGCGCCATCCCAGACCCTGCATCCGCATGGCAAGTCCTCACTCAGCCCAATCGCCTTTCCAGCGACGCTGAGACCAGCCGTCTGCTCTAGGAGTTCAACTCTCTACACATGGGGGAGACCGAGACGGTCATTACCTACTGGCAGCGGGCAGAGGACATCCTTCATCGTCTTTGCAAATTTGCCCCACCTCCTCTGTCTGCGCTCCTCACCATCAAGCGCGGCGCCACCAGTGCGTACGCGGACGTCTTCGTGTACTACCCCCAAGACGTCCTCTCCACCATGGCGGCCTAGGGCACCCTCATGCCCTGGGCATACGTGCTCTTCCTCCACATTTAGGAAGCTCATCTGGAGTCCCAGCTCCATCGCACAGAGGCTCTTACATCCCCTGCCGTCGCCTCCCCTGCGGTCACCTCCGTGGCCGTCGCTTCCCCCGCCGCAGCTACCTCCTCGCCTTCGGGGAAGAAGAAGAAGAACCGGAACAAGAAAGGCAAGGGTCCGCCGCAGCAGCAGCTGCATCAACCGTCGGCCAGGTCCAACGGTGGTGGTTCGGTCTGCCACAACTGTGGCCAGCCCGGGCGCGGGTGGTACACGTGCCCTCTCCCGACGGATGAGGCGCGCGTCATCGCCACCATGCGTTGCCAGCGGGAGCACCGTCTCGCCTCTGCCGCCGACACTGTCGCTAGCCCTCACACCTTGACCTCGTCCAGCAGCTCCGCCACTCCGACATCGCCGCCATTCCCGCAGACACCCGCGCCACAGAAGTACTATCCGCAGCCGTCGGCGCCTCCGTTCTCGTCACCAGTGCTGTCCCTCCCTTACCCGGGCTCTGGTGCCGTCACTCTGCACTCGGTCTATACTTCCGGGCCGTCCTCCCCTGAGCGTCAGCTGGAGCAGTTCATTGCGCTCCAGCTTGGCCTGACGCGCCCTCCTCCCCAGGGAAGTGCGAGTTGCATCACCTCCTTCTCTCCTGCCTAGCCTTGCATGACTGAGACTGAACTACGGTGGTGTCCTGTTTCCTCGTCTGTCTCATCGTCTCACGTGGTCTCCTCTACCCCTTCCTATGACGACGTTGCGTGGCTTGACGATTTGCAGTCTCGGTTTGCGCCTCTTTCCACCGCATTCGCGTCCCTTGCTTGCTGCCATGTGACCGTCAGCGATCTGACGACTCCGATCCAGGACCACATGGATCATCGAGTCTGGGGCCACGCATCACATGACGGCCTCTTGTGAGGCCTTCAGTATGCTTGCACCTGTAGGCGATGTCTTCGGTGTCCGTGGTGTTGGCGTTGTTCGTCTTCGTGGTCCTGCCAGTGACGTCTTTCTGACCTATGTCCTCTTCGCCCCTAGTCTCGAGCTTAGCTTCCTGTCTGTCACCGCCCTTGACCGCATGAGCATGGACGTTGTGCACTCGCGTGGTGTTGGCACTATGTCGTTGCATCCATGTGGTCTCATAGTACTGCACGCCACCACTCGTGGCAACCTGTAGCGTGTGCCCCATCTTTCCACCTCCCCTTCCGTCTCCTCCCCGTTGGCCGCCACAGGCCATGTATTTGTCACCAGCACGCTTTCTCCTTCGCACACTCTTCTCTTGCACCGCCGCCTTTGCCACGTCCACTCTGCCGCCGTAGACAGCATGTTCCACACCCAACCGGCCAAGGGCCTTGACCCGGAGACTTTCCTCCTCCCGTGCCCTAGTGAGTGCATTGACTGCTCTCAGGGGAAGATGCACCGCTCCACGTACCCTTTGTCTTCCTCCCGTGCGTCCGTCCCTCTTGACCTTGTCCATTTGGACGTCATGGGCCCTCTCCCCACCGAGTCCGTCAGCGAGCACAGTCGTTATGTCCTCACCCTCACTGACCACTACTCTCGCTACCGCTGGGTCTTCTGCCTTTGGCACAAGAGCGATGTCACCCGCACCATCTTATACTGGCTTATCCTTGCGGAGCGCGAGTGTGGCCGCTCTCTTCACCGCTTTTGCTTCGATTATCGTGGTGAGTACATGGGTGAGGCCACAACCTTTCTCGCCTCACGCGGCATCCACCATGAGACCTCCGCGCCCTACATGCCCGCCCAGAACAGTGTCTCCGAACGGTAGAACCGTACCATGGCCGACGCCGTCCGCACCATGCGGGTCGATTCCGGTCTCTCCGATGGCTTCTACTTTGAAGCCATGGCCTACATGACCTGGGTTTGGAACCGGATTCCCCACGGTCCCCTTCCCCGCCAGTCCACGCCTTACCAGCATTGGTGCGGTCAGCGCGCTGACCTTCGCCTAGCTCGCATCTGGGGCTGCGTGGCCGTTGTGTGGCTGCCCGCCCCGCAGTAGGGCGGTAAGCTCACCTCCCGCGGACATCCTTGCACCTTCCTCGGTGTCTCTCGTCAGTCCAAAGCCTGGCTTCTGGGATCCCTCCCGGCACTGCATCGTCAAGTCCCGGGATGCCCTCTCCTTCGAGGACCTGTTTCCTCGCGACCTCATTCACTCCGGCTCGTCCGTGTCTATCCCGTCGCATGGGGGAGGGAGTCCGTCCTCTATCCTGCCGCTTCGAGGTGACACAGCCCCGGTCACGTGTGCTAGTCCCTCTAGGCCAACAGCCCTAGTCGCGTCCGGTGGTCCCTCTGAGTCGGCAGCCCCAGTCGGTTCCACTGGTCCCTCTGAGCTGGCAGCCCCAGTCGTGTCCACTTCTCCCTCTGAGCCGGCGGCCCCAGTTGCGTCTACTAGTCCCTCCTGGCCCACGGCCCCAGTCGTGTCCACAAGTCTCTCCGAGCCGCCAGTCCCAGACGCGTCCGCCAGTCCCTCCGAGCCAGCAGCCCCAATCGCGTCCGTTGGTACCTCCGGACCGGCAGCTCCAGTTGTGTCCGCTGGCCTTTACGGGCCAGCAGCTCCAGTCAGGTCCGCTGGCCCATCCAGGCCAGCTGCCCCAATTGCATCCGCGGGCCCCTCCGGACCAGCAACCCCATCTGCCTCCATTGGCCCGTCGGACTCAGCAACATCTCTTGCCCTGCCACGCTACACACGTGGCCCATGCGGCAGCCTCCGACCCAGACCGTCGGTGAGCACGCAGACTGTCGCACCACGCTCCATGGCACCTCGACCCCCCCTCGGCTCCACGTGTCTCCTCCACTCCCACGGTCGTGAGTGGGGACCCTGGCACCAAGGCCCTCGGCTTGACCATGAAGAAATGGGAGTGGGAGGCACAGCACAAGAGAATTCAAGTGGCAAGGGCCCAAGGGTCAATAGTCATTAAGGTGAAAAGTTATACATTCAATGAAACCACAGAGAGGGCTTATCTACTCTAAACTAACTAGGCTAGATCCCCTAGTCAAGTTCTCTCACTCAGTCAAGGCTGAATCCTGGTCAAACCTGACCACCTAGTCAAGTCTGGTCAAGTCTTTCAACCTGGTCAAGTCTGACCACCAGGTCAAGCCTTACAATCTGGTCAAGTCTGACCACTAGGTCAAGTCTGACCATGGGGCACAAGGTACCATCCTCTCTCACAGAGAAAACCATCCTGCAACATCGAGGCCTCCAGAGTGTTGGCCTGAGGGTGAGTGTGCACCCTGGAGGGTCCCTAGCAGTGGCTGTTTCACACCACCAACTGTTTTTGGAGAGACTGAAACTCTGGAGGCAACTGGTTCCAAGGATGGCAGAAAACTGGTCACAGATTGAGGCAATAGTTTTGGCCTGAATTGACTGGGAATGTACACATGATCAAGGCTCACAAGCAGTGGAATTTTATAGCCACTGATCTAAGCTTTCCAGAACACCAAAGTATGCCAGATTTGAAGCTTCCTAGCAGATTCTATGGCTTCTAGAGTGGCCCTTGGTAGGCTGTCCTTTTCCCACCTAGGAAGGCATCCCTTCCCTCCTCTAGAAGCTTCTGCCCCTTCCTAGATTCCTCAGCTTGCTTCTAGTAGGAGGGAAGGTGTCCAGAAGACCAAGACACCTCTAGATGCCTTGTAGGACAAGTCACCCCTTCTAGAAGGTGTGCCACCTTCCTGGACCCTCACCTGGCCTTCTAGAAACCCAAGGAGGAATTCTAGAGTTTGAGCTAGCTCCCTGGCATCTATTTTTCACCTCCCTTGAGGCAGGGCAGAATTTCATCTTGTGGGACTTGAACCCGGGCCCCTAGAGGTGGACACCATTAACCACTAAGCCACCTTGGTTTGTCTTTTTGGTGTTCCTTTTTGGAGTCACTCCTGCCATGGTGAGGAGCATCACTCCAACACAGAGGGTTTGAACCCAGGTCTTCAATGTCAACCATGGGTTGCATTCACTACTGGGGCATTTCCTTGTAGCGGCAAGAGCTCGGCTGCAACCGAACCCGAACTTGGACCCTGCGTCCATCAGCCTCGCCACACAACCAGTTGCAGGAGGTAACTGCGACATCGCTCAGGGGCGTCCCTGGCCCCGTCCTGCCGCGCATGGACACACATGAGCAGTGGGACATATCTTAACACTCTCCCATGGACCGAATGGATGCATGTGTGGAAATGCGCCGTAGGATCAGTCAGGGTTGTACAGAGGTCGTACACCGTACCATGCCAATGCCGTGCACATTTTCTTGGAAGAAGGTGCGGGACAGGGTTTTGGTCAGAAAATCAGCCAGTTTTTTACGCGTACGCTGATCCACCACACTGATGATGCCACGAGCAAGCAATTCATGAACAAAATGATGTTCAACGTTGATGTGCTTGGTACGACTGTGCAACACACCGTCGTTGCGAGTGATGGCCTGTGCGCTTGTGCTGTCACACATGATGGGAATGTGTGCGAGGGGAACATGCAATTCACACAGCAGGCGGTGCAGCCACGCAGCCTCACATGCAGCCGACCCGAGAGCCATGTACTCAGCTTCTGCAGTGCTGCGTGCCACGCATCCTTGCTTGCCACTGCGCCAGGACACCGCTGTGCCACCAAGAAGAAAAATGTACCCACCTCGACTCCAAGAATCTGAGTCACTTGCCCAATCACTGTCACTGTACCCTTCGATATGCATAGTGGATCACAGGACATCATCAAAGCCCTCAACAACAACGGGCCCTGGTCGAGTCCGAAACTCCAATCCTAGATCAGGCGTATTGTCTACATACCACAGGACATGAACTGCGGCATCATGGTGTCCTGCTCGTGGTGTTTGTGCATGTTGTGCAAGGATGTTCACTGGACAGGCAATGTCAGGACGAGTGGTGGTGGAGAGGTACATGAGGCACCCCAAGATAGCCTGATAGGACGTGGGGGGTGCTACAGTGCCTAGGTACTCTGAAGCAATGCGCTGCACAAGGACTTGTCCATCGGGGGTCATCGGTGTGTTGGCATGGCGAACACGCTTCAGATCATCGGCAAACCTCTCAGCTAGCGTGCGCACATATCGTTCCTGGTGCACGCGCAGTGTACCAGTGGTCTGAGACCGCTCGATCTGCATCCCAAGGAACATTTCTGCCTCTCCCAAGTCCTTCATCTGGTATTGTTCCCTCAAGAGATCCTTCACTGCAGTCACGGCCTGCAGACTGGGTGAGGCAATCAAGAGGTCATCAACATATACGAGGACATACACGGGGCACTTACGGGTTCTGCCAACAATCAATGATGGGTCGGCAGTGCGCTGGGGAAAACCACCGTTGGACAGAGTGCCAGAAATTTCCTTGTTCCAGCAGCGAGGTGCTTGCTTGAGACCGTACAAGGCCTTGCGTAGGCGACACACTTGTTTTGTGCCATCCTCAAACTCTGGGGGCTGCACCATGTAAATCTCTTCCTTGAGCGTCCCATAAAGGAACGCGTTATTCACGTCCATTTGGTGCAACTCCCAATCTCTGTGGGCCACGACTCCAAGCAACACTCTGCTTGTAGGATACTTCCCGACTGGTGCGAAAGTGTCATGAAAGTCTTGTCCGGGGACTTGGGAGAAGCCCTTCGCTGTGAGGCGGACCTTGTACCGCTCTATCGTCCCATGCTTTTTTCTTTTTGACTTTGAGCACCCACTTTGCCCCTACAGCTCTTCGCCCAGGTGGTAACTCAACGAGCTCAAAGACCCCATGTGCCGCAAGTGCATCAAGTTCAGCTTGACATGCTTTCTGCCACTCTGCAGCATCGGGGCGTTGACGGGCTTCTTGCACTATAAGAGGGTCCAGTGGAGGTGTTGTCCCCCTTTCAGTGACCAGTGTTGTGGCTACATCGTCCGAGGGGAATCCTGTCATGATTTTGACTTGGCTCATGGCTTCTTCTGCACGAGTTGCCTCAAGAAGGAGCACACATGCACCGTCGGGATGATTTGGGTGCATCGTGAGTGCGAGGCCTCGACGAGCCGGAGGGGGTCGCTCTCTGAGGCGGCCGCCAGGAGCTCGCAAGAATGGCTCGATTACGGGGACTGGGACTTGCTTATCTTGGGGAGAGTCTGTAGGTGAAAGTGGTAGGTCTGGCAGTTCTTGTGGACCAGGCTCCTCTAGCGCACGCTCAAGGGGGCTTGGGAAGTGGAGCTCCTCTTGGCTGAAGGGGATGATCCCAGGTGGGGACTCAAGTCCTTCACTTGAAGGTGCCTTGGCCCACTCTTTGTCTGCTTCTCCCAACCTTACCGACTCTCCATGCTCTCATGGCTGTCTGGGTTCAAGGTGTTTTCAGATTCCTCTGAGAAACTCTCCCCTGTGTTGCGACGGTGCGAGCCACTATTGTTGGACACCTGCCAAGGGACATCAATGAAGGCCGGATCTGGCATGGATGGCCCAGTGACTTCAGTTGATGCCGGCTGAAGTTTTTCTGTTTTGAACCGGGCATACGTGAGTTTCTCGTAAAAAAGCGCCTCACGGCTTTCTACTACCTTCCTGGCCTCAGGGTCCCAAAACCGTATGCCTTGGACTGGGGCGCCATCCCTAGGAAGACACACATGCGACCGCAAGGGGATAGCTTCTTGGTGCATTCGTCTTTCTTGTACCACACGTAGGCCATTGTTCCCCACACCCGTGCGAGCCGAAGGTCTGCTCGCGTTCCATGCCACCTCTCCCATGGAGTTGTTGTAGAGGGCAGGGGACCATGTGGAATTCTGTTCCAAATCCAGCTAAGGTACTTGATAGCCTCACCAAAAAATGACGGACTCATGCCAGCCTCACCTAGCATTGTCCGAACGCCATCACCAATCGTACGGTTCCAACGTTTGGCAACTCCATTCTGTTGGGGCGTCTCTGGTGCGGTGAACTGAGTGTCAACGCCCATCGACTTTAGGTACCTCTCTGTTGGACCAAGGTGCTCACCTCCGCAATCTGACCTGAAGGTGGCGAGGGTCTGATTGCACTGGCGTTGAGCACATGGCAGCCAGCCACGAATTGCATCCTCAACATCACTCTTTGCCCGGAGAAGGTAGACCCAGGTGAACCGTGAGTAATCATCAATGAGAGTGAGGATGTATCCCACTCTCTCACACAGTGACTCTACCGGGAGAGGACGAAGGACATCCGAGAGGACAAGTTGCAGTGGACAGCTTGACTATCTAAAAGACTCGGGGAAAGGGAGGCAGTGCATCTTCCCTTGGGCACACTCCAAGCAGTCAGTACCACAAGGCGCAGTAAACATTGTTTTGTCCAGACCATCGGCATTGAGGGTGCATAGCATGGTGCGCAGAGCAGAAGTGTTGACATGGCAAAGGCGACGGTGCAACAGGTGAGTCTGAGCAGGAGACAAGGAGTGAGCGACAAGGACGCGTGCATCAACAGAGTCACAAAATGCAGTGGCCTGCACTCTGTACAAGCCATTCACAATGTTGCCATGCAATACAACACGATGAGCGTCGTGCAGCATGATGGTACACAAGCCGTCACCGTGAGTGGTATGCAGGCCTGATCGGTCGAGAGTGGATGTGGAGAGTAGACTGAGTTGGAGACCAGGTACATACAAGACGTCCGTCAAAAACACCTCTCCCATGGGTCCTTGAGGTCTCACTGTGCCCACTCCTTGAACCTCAAGTGCTTCCCCAGACCCAGTTCGTACGGAGCGGACAGTGCCCACTGGACCCAACATGCAGAACCAATCCCTCCGTGGCGTCATGTGATGTGTAGCTCCCGAGTCTACTGCCCATGTCCCATCAGTCTCCCTATCAGTAGCAGTCACCTTGCAGTGTGCAATCTCTTCCTCAGTGACCAGTGGAATTTCAGCACCCAAGTCCTCTTTCACCCTCCACATGCTTTCCCTTTGCCAATGCTCTACCCATGCTCCCTCATCAGCCAATTCATGTGCAGACTCACAGGCAGCCCTCGCATCCCACATGCTCAAAACATTCCCACTGCACTCATGATCAATAGAACTCCCACCTCCCTGGTGGACCACGTGGACACGAAGCTCTGCCATCTTGGCAACAAGCCTGTTGATGATGGCTTGCTGGTTGCGGGCTTGTCCAGCATCATGGGCGTCACGAGCAGGCAGGCGCGCTCCCGCAGCGGCTTCACCTTTGGGACTCCAGCCACTCTTGCTGCTGCTGCGGCTGGTACTTCTAAGGTGATGGGAGCTGCCTCGGCAACATACATGCGGCTGCCTTGCTGCTGGGGATGAGGTTGTTGCTGCTGCTGCTGCTGCCGCTGCTGTTGTTGTTGCTGTTGCCGCTGCTGCTACTGCTGTTGCTGTTGCTACTGTTGGCGTCTCTCCCAATGCTCACGTGCAACACGGATACGCTCCGAGAGCCCTGGCTTAGGGGACAGAGGACAGTGCTTGTGGCGATGGCCTGTTTGCTGGCAGTTGAAGCAGGTCGCTTGTCCAACTCCTCCACCAGCACCAGCAACACGTGCTCCACTACCTTGTCCGCTACTCCTTCCGCCACCTTGAGGGTGTCCGCTACTTGTTATCGGCATGGTGATGACTTTTGTCGTGCCTGTCTCTCCATCCCGTATGTAGAAGCGGGCAACCTTCTCTTTGGCAAGAAGTTGGGCATAGGTCCGGTTCAGGACCTGATGAGAAAGACGAAGTTCGCGCTCATGATCGCGCAGCCGATCAAGGAGCACCTCGAACCTGGGCCCTAGTGCTGCAATCATGTGTGTTGCAAAGGCCCAGTCACGCATGTGGAGGCGATACTCACGCAGCTCCTCGTTCAGCAGCATCCCGCGGTTCCAGTACGATTCCATCGTCTCTCCTTGTCACATGCGAATGTCGAGCAGCTCTCGCTGCTTGCGCGACCCATCGGCCTGTGAGGAGACAGTGTAGCTGTTTTTGAGATAGAGCCATGCCTCACGTGGCGCTGCGACCTTGAGTGCATCTGGGTCGTCATCATCGTCGTCTTCTTCCTCATCGCTGTCACTGTCGCTTCCTTCCACACTCTCTTCATCCTCCTCATGGCCAGCGAACCATTGAAGGGGAAGAATATGCTTGCGGGGAACAATGCGCATGAGGAGGCGGAAAGCGTGCGCCCCATCCTCTGCTGCATAGGGCTTCTTGAAACTGGGATTGTAGAGGTGCCAAACTTTCTGGTCCTTGGCCCACGCTTTGAAGAGTGCAGCCCATGCCTTGTAGGTGAGGTCCTCTGTGAAGCGAGGAACTATAGCGAGAGGGTTGCTGGGACCAGTGTCGAGTGCATGCACAGGAGGATCGAAGACAGACATGATGGGGTTGCAGCAGAGGTGGAATTGGTGACGGAGACTAAGGGCTGAGGCTGGCGCTACACCGCTTGGTAGAGTCACTTCTTGAGATCAAGGGCACGAGAAGTGGTCGTGGTCGTGATCGGGGTAGTGGCAGTGGCCTTGGAATTGGCAGTGGCCTGGGTGATGGCCGTGGCAGTGGTCGTGGCAGTGGCCGTGGCAGTGGCAGTGGCCTGGGCAGCGGCCGTGGCAGTGGCCTTAGTAGTGGTCAATGCTGGAGCCGCCCACAACCTAGCTCTGATACCATGAAGAAATGAGAGTGGGAGGCACAGCACAAGAGAATTCAAGTGGCAAGAGCCCGAGGGTCAATAGTCATTAAGGTCAAAAGTCATATGTTCAATGAAACCACAGAGAGGACTTAACTACTCTAAACTAACTAGGTTAGATCCCCTAGTCAAGTTCTCTCACTCAGTAAAGGCTGAATCCTGGTCAAACCTGACCACCTAATCAAGTCTGGTCAAGTCTTACAACCTGGTCAAGTCTGACCACCAGGTCAAGTCTTACAATCTGGTTAAGTCTGACCACTAGGTCCAGTCTGACCATGGGGCACAGGGTACCATCCTCTCTCACAGACAAAACTATCCTGCAACATCGAGGCCTCTAGAGAGCTTGAACCCGGGTCTTCAATGTCAACCGTAGGCTGCATTCACTACGAGGGCATTTCCTTGTGGCGGCAAGAGCTCGGCCGCAACCGAACCCAAACTTGGACCCTGCGTCCATCAGCCTCGCCACACAACCAGTTGCAGGAGGTAACTGCAACATCGCTGAGCGGCGTCCCTAGCCCCGTCCTGTCGCGCATGGACACACATGAGCAGAGGGACATATCTTAACAGACCACCTCGGCCATCATTGCAGACCTTCACCCGGGCTCCGCACTAGGCTACGCCATGCTTCATCACAAGCATCGGCACGCTGTCGTGACTACACTCGCACGCATCCCACCTGGGGCTCGAGATACACACGCTCTCTCAGTCCGTTCCACAGCACGCCAGGAGGACCCAGCCACCGTCCGCAAGGCACGAGCCTCTCCTGAGGCCGCACACTGGGACGCTGTCTGCGCCAATGAGCTCGCTAGTATCCGACAGCACCATGTGTACGACCTCGTGGACCTTCCCCCAGGTCGGAAGGCCATCGGCGCCAAGTGGGTCTTTCGGCGCAAGTGGAAGCCCGACGTGTCCTTGGACAAGTACAAGGCCTGCCTTACAGCCAAGGGGGTTGCCTAGATTCCCGGGGACGACTACGACCAGATCTTTGCCCCAGTTGGCCGGTTCTCCACTAGCCGGGTGCTCTTCAGCCTGGTCGCCCAGCATGGGTGGGAGTTGCAGCAGATGGATGTGAGCAACGCGTTTCTCAATGGCTCACTAGAGGGTAAGGAGCTCTACATGGTGTAGCCCCCAGGCTTCCACGACAGAACTGGGAGAGTCTGGGGACTGCATAAGGCCCTCTATGGACTGCAGCAGTCGCCTCAGTACTGGAACCAAGAGATCAGCAGCACGCTCCTTCGGGCAGGCTCCACCGCGACACCGCTGACCCCGCACTATTTGTCAGTCCGCGAGGCCAGACTTTTGCCGCTATTCTGGTTTACATCGACGATGTCTTCATTGCGTCGCCAGACACGGCTGCCATCGAGCGTGTCAAGGACTTGCTGCACGCCGCCTACCATATGAAGGATCTCGGATCTGCCAGAGTCTTCCTGGGCATGGAGCTCAAGCATGATCACTCCCAGGGCGTCTTGCAAATCCACCAGGCCACCTACGTGCAGACTCCGTCCACCCGCTTTGCGGAGGACCTGCCACTCGTGCCCTGCGCATCCTCACCCATGTCACCCGATGGCCAAGTGAAGCTAAAGAGTCCTAACCCAGCTGTTGTGGGGGAGCCAGTTGACGTGACCACGTACCTGTGAGTCATCGGGTCACTGATGTTCGCGGCAACGACGACGCGCCCAGACATCGCGTTCGCCGTCAACCTCCTGGCCTAGTTTTCTCATGAGCCGCGTCGCCTCCACTACGAGGCCGCGATCCGAGTACTGCGCTATGTTTCTCGACTCCTCGGCAAAGTCTCATGTTCTGCCGTTAGCCGTCTCTGGCCGCGGTGGACTACACCGACACAGACTGGGCCGGCAGTCCGGACATTAAGAGTCGCACAGGCTGGATCTTTCTGATTGGCAGCACAATTATGTCCCGGCGCAGTGGCAAGCAGGGGTGCATTGCACGCAGCACTGCTGAGGCTAAGTACGTGGCTCTTGGCTCACGCGCGTGTGAGAGTGTGTGGCTGCGTTGTTTGTTGTCCGAGTTGCATCAGTCTGTCGCATCCATCACGTTGCATTGTGACAATGAGAGTGCCATGAACATCGCTGACAATGACAACAAGCATCACACACGCACAAAGCACATCAACGTTGAGTATCATTATGTACGTTCGTTGTTGCATGATGGGAGTATCAGCATCGTGTGGGTTGAGACAGCACAACAGTTGGCTGACTTCTTGACCAAGGCACTGAAGCGCAACTCGTTCAACAATGATGTGAGTTCAGTCGGCATGCGTCTGTGTGTGACTCTCTCTGTCCTTGCTTGCGTCTCTGCTTGGCCTGGGGGAGTCTGGTCATTGACTGTGTCTCTGCCCGTACATGTGCACTACGCCTGTGTGTCATGGGGTAGTGTTGGTTTTCACGCATCGCTCATTGTACTCTGTTGTGTCTTCCCGGCTTGTGTACATCGGCGTGCAGATGACTGACGGCCAGACTCGACACTGTTGGAGTGTCGCTCGGTGGAGCCTACGCGCGCTGAAGCCAACGCACCGTTTGCTAGAGCCTCCTCCCTCCGGCGATGCGCTTAGCTCCATCGGCAGGCCTCCTTGGCGGTCGGGCCGCTGGCGGTCACTGCCACTGAAGATGCTGTTTCCATGCACCCAGCTTTGTTTCTGGTTGTCGCATTACTTCTGCAGCGTCATGTTGTGCCTAGGGTCCATGTCTCCTGGTGTGTGGCCCTGTTTGGCGTCACTGACTGTCGTAGGCACTGCCCGGGTTCCGGCAGCCATAACTCTTTGCTGCTATTTTTCTAGCTGATTCTGGCCACACGACTGCGTTTGCAGCGTTGGTATTATGGTATGGTCCACTTTTCAGGCAAAACGGACGACGCCCGGGTTTTGGGCTCTCGGGCGTCTGGCAGGGCTCACCAAGAAAACCATGCCTGCCAGAAAATAGGTCTAGGACTATTTTCTGATTGGCTGGTTGGCTGAGTAACAGGTTCTACACTAGTGGGTGAGACGATGCAAGGAAGCTTCCTAGCAACACTCCAGTTGACCAGGCATCAGTGCCTGATCAGACGGTGACGACAGTTACAAGTCGTGCACGCAACGGCAAGAGTTTGGCTAGGGGACACAAGGCAAAGTGTCTGAATGCTTCAATAGCATTTGCAGAGAGAAATGACAAATGGCAGGTCCATGGCATAAATACCTGCCGCGGCGCACAGCGGGTGTCGTACGCGGGGGTCCAAGAGTTGTCCTAAAACCGGCCCAAAACCACTGTTTTGGCTATAATTATGCACACACATGTCAGAATGCTACACCGTCTGAACCTAGACGTGCAGGATCACAAGACGGACGCTACGACTGGTCACACGCATGCATCCATCATCAGACAATGAACACGCAATGCAAAAACATGAAAATTGGGCTCATGGCCAGTCCGCCGAAGAACTCCTACAAGCTGTAAAAAAAACAGCAAGAAGTCCCGGCAGTGTACGGGGCTCTGGAACGGTAGTCGGCCAGCTCCAAGCTTGTAGTCCGCCACCAGTCGTCGCATCGGTGTCACCAGGGCCCGCCTCAGGGATCTGCAAGAGTATGGACACGAGGGAATGGTCACAGTAGACTGTACAAGAACGTAAAAAATCACAACACTCCCTCATGACCCAATGGTACGCATGTCCATACACGTGCAGCACTGGGACGAGTACAATAGTGTGTGTTAAACAGATGAGATATGGACACACATCCCACACTCAACCACTCTCACGCATGGGGTGAAGCCGAGCAGAACAAATGGCCACCAGGAACTTTCCGCGAGCTAGTGCCTTTGTCAAGAAATCTGCATGCTGCATGTCGGTGCCAACCCACATGACGGAGATCACGTGTCGCTCAACCAGATCACGCACAAAGTGATGCTCAACCGCAATGTGCTTCGTGCGAGCTTGAAAGACACCGGAGTTCTCCGCAATGGCGAGAGCACTCTGGTTGTCACAGCGAAGCACAATGTCGGGTACTGACTGGCTAAGCTCAAGAAACAGGCGCTGCAGCCATACTGCCTCAGCAGCCCCTGCACCCAAAGCAACGTACTCTGCCTCCAACGAGCTACGTGCGATGCAGTCCTGCTTCCCGCTACACCAAGAAAGAGCGGTACCGCCGAGCAGGAACACGTAGCCAGTACGACTGCGTCCATCTCGGCGCCAGGCCTAGTCGCTGTTTAGTGTAGCCGTCAAGGACCATCGAACACTGCCAACGAAAGCAGAGTCCGAGATACAGCGTGGAGACCACGTACCGTACCACTCGTACAGCCGCGTGAAGGGCTCTGGCACGTGGAGCTTGCGAGAACTGAGCGAGGAGGTTGACAGCAAAAGCGATATCAGGACATGTGGTAGTGGCCAGGTACATCAGAGATCCGATGAGACGGAGGTACAAGATCACGTCCACTGTCTCCCCCAACTGTGTGGAATCATCCACCTTTAGGGCATCCTGCCCATCGGGTGTAAGAGGTGTGGAAGCGGTGGACACTGCACCAAGGAGGTCACTGAAACGCTCCACGACTCGTGCGTATCGGGCCTGATGCAGGAACAGTGTCCGACGTCTGCGATCTCGCACGATCTCCATACCAAGAAACACCGACGTAGGACCGAGGTCCTTCATCCTGTAGGTAGTCTGAAGGATCGCCTTGGCCACCTTCGTGGCCTCCAGGGATGGAGACGCGATCAGAAGGTCATCGACATAGACCAGGATGGCGGTGAACCGCTCGGGTGTCGGTAGGATGAAGAGAGAGGGATCTGCCTCGCTCTGTTCATATCCCGCACGAGTCAAAGTGCCAGTGATCTCCCAGTTCCAACACCGCGGAGACTGCTTGAGGCCGTACAAGGACCTAGACCTTGCCACCGTCCTCAAAGCCTGGTGGCTAAGCCACATAAATCTCCTCATCCAAAGAGCCATGGAGGAACGCATTGTTCACGTCCATCTGGTGTAGTTCCCAATCATGCTGAGCCACTACACCGAACAGAGCTCGAGCTGAGGTCATGCGGCCGACAAGGGCAAAAGTGTCCGTGTAATCGACGCCCTCAATTTGAGAGTACCCCTTGACGACCAAGCGGGCCTTGTAGCGTTCCAGTGAACCATCTGGCTTCACTTTCTTGCGAAAGACCCACTTGACCTGAATAGCCTTCCTCCCAGGCAGAAGGTCGACAAGCTCATAGAGTCCACGCTCTCGGATAGTACGAAGTTTATCCTTGCAGGCAGCACACCAAGCGTCAGCATCCTGTGATGAGAGAGCTTCCCTCAGGGTGTCCGGGTCGGGCGCCATAGAGGGAGAGCTCTGCGTGGCAAGGGCACACGCCTCAGTGCTAGGCCTGACGACCATAAGATCAGCGGCTGCATCACAAGTGATATGGAACTCTCGAGGGACGAGATTGTGCTCTACGGGGCACGCTGGATGTACCTTAGTGAGCTCAGTGCGGACACTCAGGCCTAGGCCCTTTGTGCCGGGGTCACCACTCGCGATACTGCGAGAGGGGCGCCTGGGTAAGGGGCCCAACGCTCGCTGAGCTCCGGAATCCAATGGTTGAAGACGGCCACCGGGCTCATGGGAGTAACGGGAGCTCGAGGGGCGCACCTCAGGCTCAAGGACAGGCACGACCACATCTGGTGGGGACTGAGGCAATGCGGGTGATGTCGTGCGAGGAGACGCGTGTGTGGGGGACACGAAGCTGGGTGTGACAGCATGAGCAGGCAAGTCTGGACCTGACACAGAGGCAGGAGTGCCAGCAGGAGCACATACGGGAGTAGGCAAGATTGGACCAGACACAGAAACAGGAGTGCCAATGGTCGCAGGTACTGGTGCAGAATTAGGTGCGGGAACAGAAGCAAGGGCACCTATGGGGCGTGAAACAGGCTGGACGGGCGAGGTCTCTGGACCGACGGCGATGATTGCCGAGTCATCAAGGGCCGCAGACTGAGAGATGAAGGGGGCTCGAACGGACACATCAGCCTGGTGAGAGGTGCTCACTGGCGTAGAAGTCTCCCCCATCCGCTGAGAACCCTCACAGGTAGGAAAATGAGTGGCGGAGAGTGCCGTGATCGAAGTCAGGTCACGGTAGGTGAGAGACTAAAAAAAGAGCGCGTCGCGTGACACAATGATGCAATGACGAGTAGGGTCCCAGAAGCGCAAGGCCTTCGACCACGGGGAAATGCCTACGAAGGCACACAGGCGGCCCCGAGGTGAGACCTTGGACCCCTGCTGGTCCTCGGTGTACCACACGGAGGCCAGGGATCCCCAGACGCGAGCGAGATGAAGGTCAGCATGGTGTCTAAACCAGAGCTCATACGGTGTGATGTGGTCCGGAAGTGGACCGTGCAGGAGGCGGTTCCAGACCCAAGTCATGTAGGCAAAACCCTCAAAGACAAAGGACTCAGGGAGACCGCACTCAGACCGTATAGCGCGGACCGCATCCTCCATGGTGCGGTTCCAACGCTCGGAAATACCGTTCTGCTGAGGGGTAGCAGGAGCGGAGACCTGGTGAAAAATCCCATGCTCAGCAAAGAACTCGTCCATCTCACCAAGGAACTCACCGCCGCGATCCGAGCGGAAAGCATGTAGCGTGTGACGGGACTGACGCTCACCCATCACTAGCCAGAGTCGAATCGCAAGGGCAGCGTTGCTCTTCTGACGCATGCTGTAGACCCACCGCATCCGGGTAAAGTCGTCAGTCAGAGTCAGAACATACCGGCCCAGATCAGACAGGGACTCGACCAGAAAAGGACCGAGAAGGTCTTAGTGAACTAGCTGGAGAGGCCGAAGCGCTCGAGAACAAGAGTCAGGGTAGGTTCATCGGTGCATCTTCCATTGAGCGCAAAAAGGACAGTTGGTCTTGGGTGGCTTCTCGAAAGAGGCCGCATCAAGACCCAGAGCTGCATGTGTCCGAATGAGCTTCGACACGGTATCAAAGCCCACATGACACAGACGGCGATGAAGCAGCCGCTGGTGTTCCGGAGACAGAACACTAGTGACAAAGACCTGACCGAAGGAGGAAGGGGAGCAAGGGGAGGAGGTCCGAGTGACGCGATACAGATCATCTACGACTGAGGCACGAAGGACAACACTGCGAGTGTCAGTAGCAGTCACAGTCGCTGAGTCTGTAGTATGCTCCACAGAGAGACCCATCAGTGTGCAGGCACGCTCAGAAAGTAGGCTGAGCTCAAGATCAGGCACAAACAACACGTCGGAAAGGTACAAAGGGCCAGACAGACCGTCGAAACATACAACCCCAGCACCATGGACTGGCAAGGACTGACCAAAGCCGGTACGGACGGAACGGACAGACGTGACAGGACCGAGAACAATAAAATCACTACGACGACATGTCATGTAATGAGTGGCACCAGAATCGATGATCCAAGTGCCACCGGAGTCACCACTGGTGGACGTCACTGTACAAAAGGCAATGGAACACTCGACATCAGAGGGACGCTGAGTCGTCAGTGGGAGGAACAACGTAGGGCACAAAGATGAGACTCGTGAACCCAATTGGTGCAGTCAGGCCCATCATCATCACATGCTGACTATGCTCCCCCACACGCGTCGTCACGAGCCATAGGAACGAATGGACAGACAGTCTGTGGACCACACAACAATGACAACACACTCGCACCTCCCTGAAAGCGGATCGCCAGAAGGTGTCGGAGCTCGGCGATGGTGCGGTTGCGTGGGTCCGGATCACTGCTACTCGCCGTGAGAAACGGGAACAGCTGCAGTCGTGGCCGCCACGCATCCGGCGGATGGCGAGGATGACGTGCTGGACGTGGAACAAAGGGCTTGTGCAGCCTGGAGCCCACGAGTAATCCGCGCCCAGTCGAGCGGCTGCTAGCACTCGGTGTAGCGATGGGCGCCTCTACAGTTGTACCAGTGCACAGAACGTCCACTGCTACCACTCGATGACGACTGCTGACCTGATCCACGCTTCCCCTTCTTCTTCTTCCCTTGAGCTTCTGCTGCAACACCCTGTGTCTGAGTGGGTGTAGGCGGGGCCAAAGTGAAGGAGGAAGATGCGGAGGTGATGGAGGATGAAGAAGGAGACTGCAGGAGGGAAGATGGTGATGATGTGACGACTGCTGCAGCAAGAGAAGTCTCCTGATGGGCCACGGCTGCCTCGCGGGCTCAAGTCACCTGGAGGAAGAGCTGATGCGCCCAGGGGAGAAGCTACAGAGTGGCTGAAAAGGGCTCCAGGACAACGTCGCTGTACCATGTGAAGATGTTAGTGTACTCAAGGTGAACTCTGCGCATCATCGTACGAAGCGCCCACAGTTGTGTGCCTTCTGAGGTCCCAAGGCGCGTGTAGATGCGCATGGCGCGTCGCCAGTAATCGGTTGCAAGCTCTACAGGCTCCTGACGGAGAGAGTGGAAGGCACAAATGTGTTCTGCACGAGTGGCGTGCGTCTCCGCAGCCAGCAGGGATACAAGCAGATCCCAACCTCCGCGTGGATCGGCACCGGTGCCTGTGCCGGCCTCGCCAAGAAAGGGGCAGAAGTCGACGATGGTCTCGCGTGGCATGGCATAGAGGAGTCCGCGCATTGCCCTGGCTACTGTCAGCACCTGTGCTGGGTATGTAAGCTGATACTACCTGTGGTATTAGGGCCACACTCCCTCCGAAGTAGCCCAAATCTGAAAGAGGATCTCCCAGCAGTCGAAGCCGTCCTCACACATGTACCGTGGAGGTGGTGTCTCAAAGTCCTTGGGTTGCCGCTCCGTGGGGAGAGCAACCGCAGGTTGAGGAGGACGAGAAATGGGGAAGACTCCTAGAAGGCGATAGTCACCGGGATAGTCGGGTGATGATCGTATCGGAGGAAACCAAGGAGATCTGGTGCCCGCCTGCAGCTGACGGAGGCGCTCCTGAAGAACTCGAATCTCATGATTCGGGGAGTCGCCTGTGATGCCTGGCATGAATGGATCATCGTCCAAGAGATCAGGAGGTGGTAGGTCAGATCTACCTCCTGTCACGGGTGCCTAAGCCGACTGCTGTGTAGAGACCGCAACGCCGGCAGCTCCCTCGAAAACCTGCCGTGGGACCGTGGACTGGGCATGCATAAGCTCTGCCAATGTGTGGATAGCATCAGTCTGCTCCCGCTATAGGCGACGCATCTCATCCTGCTGGCTCCGTAGGTCCTCAATGGCCTGTGAGCGTGGGCTCAGGACTCCAGAAGAAAAGGAGGAGGGATCACCTGTCCCCTCCCCCTTGTTGTCAGACGAGTTCATGTCGCCTCTCAGTATGAGTCGACAGGTGAGGTTTGTCAGATTTCAAAACCGTTAGTGTTTCTCAAGGAGTTGAGACGTTGGCAACTTTTGACTGTCCGGCCAAACATTTGGCCAAGAATGGTGCTGACGTCAGCAGGTGGTTGCTGACGTCAGCACGACCTGATGACGTCAGCAAGCAAAATTCTTGATGTCAGCTCAAGTCACTTTTCTTTTTCTTTTTTGGTTTTCTCTTGTGGTTCTACGTGAGCAGAAGATGCGCAGCAGCTTCCGCTCAGCTACTGCTGCAGCTGTGCTATCAGCTGTAGCAGTAGCTGCGTGGCTGCATGCGGAGCAGCGGCTACGCGATGCTGCTACAGCTGCTGCGCACTGCGGCTGCTGCTCGCTGCCGCCGCCGTGTGCTGCTGTTGCTGCCGTTGTTGTGCTGCTGTTGCTGCAGCTGCTGTTTCTGCTGCTCTGCTGCTGCCGTCGCGGCTGCTGCTGCTGCTGGTGCACTGCTGTAGACGCCGGTGCTACTGCTCTGCTGCTGCCGCCGCTACTACCGTTGCGCTGCTTTCGCTGTGCTTCTGTCGCTGCGGCCGTCGCTGCGGCTATGGACGGTGGCTGCATTTTGCTGCAGCCACCACGCGCTACTGTAGCTACTGCTACGGCGGTGCTACTGCCGCTGCTGCTGCTGCTGCTCTGCTGCTGTGCTACTTCTGGCACGGTGGCAACGCCGCTGCTATGGTCTCACGTGACGAGTGTGGGCTGCGTCGACGGCGCCCGGCTGTCTCCGACAAGCCCCAGTGGATCTGCTGCAGCGATGACTCTCACTGCTGTTGCTCTGCTGTGTCTCTGTTGCACAGCTCAGTGAGAACTATCTCACCACTCTGATACCATGACAAGATGCAAGGAAGCTTCGTAGCAACACTCTCGTTGACCATGCGTCAGTGCCCGATCAGACGGTGACGACAGTCACAAGTCGTGCACGCAACGGCAAGAGTTTGGCTAGGGGACACAAGGCAAAGTGTCTGAATGCTTCAATCGCATTTGCAGAGAGAAATGACAAATGACAGGTCCATGGCATAAATACATGCCACGGCGCACAGCGGGTGTCGCACGCGGTGGTCCAAGAGTTGTCCTAAAATCGGCCCAAAACCACTGTTTTGGCCATAACTCTGCGCACACATGTCAAAATGCTACGCCGTCTAAACCTAGACGTGTAGGATCACAAGACGGACACTGCGACTGGTCACCCGCAGGCATCCATCGTCAGACAGTGAACACGCAATGCAAAAACATGCAAATCGGGCCCATGGCCAGTCCGCCGAAGAACTCCTGCAAGCAGTAGAAAAAACAGCAGGATGTCCCGGCAGTGTGCGGGGCTCTGGAACGGTAGTCGGCCAGCTCCAAGCTGGTAGTCCGCCACCAGTCGTCGCACCGGTGTCACCAGGGCCCGCGTCAGGGATCTGCACAAGTATGGACACTGTCGAGTGGTCATAGTAGACTGTACAAGAACATCACAAATCACAATAGTGGGGAGGAGCTAAAAGTTGGAGGGGTCTCCCATTGTTGCTCATTCTTCATTCCTAATCAGTCACTTTCAGTTTTCAGCTGCTTTCTGGCGCTAACACTGGCGCGCGCGTTTCTGAGTAACAAACCCAGAGCTTCCAGACTTAGACACTAGAGCAGCAGACTCAGGGGGCAGNGCACAAGTATGGACACTGTCGAGTGGTCATAGTAGACTGTACAAGAACATCACAAATCACAATAGTGGGGAGGAGCTAAAAGTTGGAGGGGTCTCCCATTGTTGCTCATTCTTCATTCCTAATCAGTCACTTTCAGTTTTCAGCTGCTTTCTGGCGCTAACACTGGCGCGCGCGTTTCTGAGTAACAAACCCAGAGCTTCCAGACTTAGACACTAGAGCAGCAGACTCAGGGGGCAGCTGACTTAAGCAACGAGGGTGGAAGCCCGCACGCTGCATCAACAATGCTGCTGCCCCAACCTGCTGCCTAGGTTTTCCAGCCTGTCCCATTCTAGAATGTAACAGTATGCAACATCACTGCAATAAAGCTCTCCATTAGGTTGGCATCGGTGCTGTTGCCACCTCTTGGTAACTTGATGGTGTTGCCACAGCTTAAGATGTTGATTACGGTCAGAATGCAACAGGAATGAGTTGATTTGGTTCAGAAACGACTAAGTATGGGTTGGGTTTGTTGGCCTGAGGGTGAGTGTGCACCCTGGAGGGTCCCTAGCAGTGGCTGGTTCACACCACCAACTGTTTTTGGAGAGACTGAAACTGTGGAGGCAACTGGTTCCAAGGATGGCAAAATCTGGTCAGAGAGTGTGGCAATAGCTTTAGCCTCAATTGACTGGGAATGAACACTTGATCAAGCCTCACAAGCAGTGGCATTTTATAGCCACTGATCTAAGCTTTCCAGAACACCAAAGCATGCCAGATTTGGAGCTTCCTAGCAGATTCTATGGCTTCTAGAGTGCTCCTTGGTAGGCTGTCCTTTTCCCACCTAGGAAGGCTTCCCTTCCCTCCTCTAGAAGCTTCTGCCCCTTCCTAGATTCCTCAGCTTGCTTCTAGTAGGAGGGAAGGTGTCCAGAAGATCAAGACACCTCTAGATGCCTTGTAGGACAAGTCACCCCTTCTAGAAGGTGTGCCACCTTCCTGGACCCTCACCTGGCCTTCTAGAAACTTAAAGAGGAACTCTAGAGGNTTCGCCCATCCCTCGGGCGATCATCTCCGGCTGGTGCTGCTGCGAGGACGTCACCCTCATTCACGTCCTCCGGCGTCTCCCCCTCAAGGAGTGGCATCCACTCCCCCCTCTTGGAGAGACCTGCCTCCTTGTCTGTCCAACGGCTTTTCTCGTCGAACATGACGTCGCGACTCCGCACAATCTGCTGCCTCCTTGGGTCAAAGAGCCGATACGCCTTGCTACCGCTCTCATATCCAAGGAAAATACACCGGCGGGTACGCGGGTCCAACTTGCTCCGTCCCTCACGTGCCTGCACCATTGCATGTGCAACACAACCAAACGTGCGGAGATGACCCACTGCCGGCTTCCTCCCGCTCCACACCTCTTGTGGCGTCTTCCACGCATTGCTCTCCTTGTCCTTCAGAGGCTTGGTCGGCATGAGATTCATGATGTATGCTGCTGTCCTTGCTGCCTCCACCCAATACCGTTGTGTAAGGCCGGCGTCGCTCAACATGGATCGCACCATGTTAAGGATTGTGCGATTCGCTCTCTCTGCGACACCATTATGTTGTGGGGAGTGTGGAGTTGTTTTCTGCCACTCAATCCCCTTGCTCTTCATCCACCCAAGGCACCCCGCATATTCACCGCCGTTGTCACTCTGGAACGCCTTCACCTTCAACTCTGTTTGCCGCTCCACATCAACCACAAACTCTTGCATGCACGCAAGGACCTCACTCTTCCGCTTCATTGGGCAGAGGTAGAGTTTCCGGCTGTGGTCATCGATGAAGGTGAGGAAGTAGCGAGCTCCGCCGATGGAGCTCTCAAGCGGTCCACACACATCTGTGTGTACCACGGCCAGTTTTGCCGATGCACGCGTCCCCTTGGCGACAAACGGCTGCCGAGTTGATTTGCCAATGATGCATGGCTCACACACGGTCTCCTT
>SZWC01014084.1:15169-31918 GCA_023375785.1 Penium margaritaceum | reverse complement strand
ACTGCACATGAGATGTCTGGACGTGTGGTTGAGGCCAGATATGAGAGACTGCCAGTGATCTGTCTGTACAGTGTGGGATCGCTGTCCGGTCCATAGTCCGTGGTGTGCACATCCAGTAGGTGAGCATAGACATCAGGACTCATGGGTGAATGCTGACGTGGTAAGTGCTGGACAAGATGTTGGAAGCGTGCAGTGAGATGCGCGAGGAATCGTCCTTGGTGCAAAGTGAGTGTGCGTGTGGCTCTGTCTCGGGTGATTGTCATGCCTAAAAAGTTCTGTGCCTCACCCAGGTCTGTCATGCTGTAGTGCTGAGTGAGCAGTGCCTTGGTGCGTGTGATGAGTGGGAGAGATGGAGACAAGATAAGGAGGTCATCTACGTAGACCAGGACAGCAATAGGTGTGTGGGCCTCCCATAGCAGAAAGAGTGAGGGGTCACACACGCTTTGGATGAAGCCCCCTGTCTCCAGTGTGTGACTGATTTCCTTGTTCCAACACGTGGGTGCTTGCTTTAGGCCATAGAGGGCTTTGATCAGCAGCCACACACGATCCGTTCCGTCCTCAAACCCTTCTGGCTGTTTGACATAAAGTTCTTCATCAAGGGGACCGTTGAGAAAAGCGTTTTTGACATCCATTTGATGAATCTCCCAGTCTTCGTGAGCTGCGAGACCCAGCAGTGCACGACTTGTGCTGTACTTGCCTACTGGTGCGTAGGTGTCTGTGAAGTCTTGGCCTGGGATTTGGTGAATACCCTTGGCCACCAATCGTGCTTTGTACTTCTCAATCAGACCAGCCAGATTCTTTTTCAACTTGAATACCCACTTAACGTCGATAGCTTTTCGGCCAGGCGGCAGAGGGACCAGTTCAAACACTTCATGCTCGAGCAGAGCATTGATCTCGGCTACCATTGCCTTTTCCCATTCGGCCGCATCTTTGCGCCCCCTTGCTTCGGTAAGCGTCAGTGGTTCCTCAGGTGGGGAGTTGGTTGTAGTGGGTCCAGCTGTGTAGTAGAACTGTCTGTAGTTGACCCGTGGAATGTCCCGAAGGGAACGTCGCACGGGCTCTGGGGAAGGTGTCACTACCCTCTCAGGGCTGTCACTTGGACGTTGGTGAGACAGGCCAGGTGGTGACTGTGGAGCGCTCGACTCTGTGCTGGCCAGGTCAGTAGGTGTCAGAAGGTCTTTGGGAATGGGTTCATCCCGACCACCAGGTTGTTGTGTCTGTGTGGGTGTTGTGGTCACCTTGGTGGGAACAAACACAGGCACACTTACGTAGTGTGGGTAGTGCTCGGGTGCTGTGATGTTGGGTGCATGCCTCAAGGTGCGAAATTGCTTATAGGGCATGTGTTCCAGGAACGAAGCATCANCTTTCAAGAAAGCAATGACTCGTGGGGTCCCAGAACCTCCATGCCTTGGAGGCATGCGAGACCCCTACAAACACACACCAGCGACCACGTGGACTCAACTTGTGTTCACGCTGCGGTGGAGCAAACCACACGCAAGCCATTGTACCCCATACCCTGGCGGGCCGAAGGTCCGCCTTTTCCTTGAACCATCGTTCCCAAGGTGTCACAGTCTTTGGCAGTGGGCCCTGGGGAACACGGTTCCATACCCACGTGATATACTTGACCGCTTCTTCCCAGAAGCCAAAAGACAGACCAGATTCTGTCAGCAGTGTACGCAGAGCGTCACCGAGAGTACGGTGCCATCGCTCCGCCACTCCGTTCTGCTGTGGTGTGTACGGTGCAGTGGTTTGATGTTTGATGCCCTGTGCTTTAAGGGCAGCAGTCAACACACCCAGGAATTCACCTCCTCTGTCTGTACGCAGTTTCAGCAGTTTGCACTTTGTCTGGCGTTCAGCGAGTGGAATCCACTCGATGATTGCTTGTTGGGCGTCTGCCTTCATTTTGAGCAGAAAGGCCCAACGAAAGCGACTGTAATCGTCTGTTAGTGTGAGAATGTACTGTGACCCGTACTGGACGGAGGAGACAGGCATGGGACCAGTCAGGTCCGCATGTACCAACTCCAACGGAGCCTTGCTGTCTGTGACGGACTTGGGGAAGACTTGTCTGTGAGCCTTGCCTTCATGACAGTGAAGACACGTGTCCGTTCTCAGTCCATGAGGACAGTCCTCTGGATGCAGACCCTGTGCAGTGGTGTGTTTGAGCATATCTTCAATCAGTTCTGTGTTGATGTGTGCTAGACGGCGGTGCAGTAGTTCAGTGTGCTTTGCATCCGTTGCTGTCACTACAAGTGCTTGTGCGCGATGCGAGTGCGTGGGGATAAGGGGAAAGAGTGTCAGACGGTAGAGCATGTCAGCATGAAGTGGCCCATCAGCCAACAGGGCACCATTCACATCAAAAAGCGTGCATCGCTGCTTTTGCATGACGGTGGACACACTGGACTGACGATCGAGCTGACCCCCAGACAACAGATTCACTTTCAGACTTGGCACAAACAAGACACCCGTCAACCATATCACCCCGCCGGGTGCCTGAAGTGCCACCGTCCCCACACCCTCCACGGCCAGAATTTCACCAGACCCCGTCTTAACTCCCTCAACATCATGCACACCATACAGCGTTGCAAAAAGCTGGCGATGCGGCGACATGTGATGCGAGGCAGCAGTGTCATACAACCATTCATGCATGGGGAGGGTGTGAGAAGTGGTGACATGCGTATGACCCAGCCGCTGACCTGCCGACTGCTGAGTGGCTGTAGGCTCTGGTGGCTGCAGCTCCATGGGTGTCGTCCAGCCAACAGGTGGTGCAGGCGCAGGCTGCTGTGCCTCAGCCGTCGCTGCGTAGACACGCTACGCCCACGCTGGTGCTGGCACTGGAACGGTCGAGCTGGGTGGTATGTAGTATGGCCCCTGGTACACAGGTGGAGGACCCTGCTCCACTGGGAATGCCACTGGGTACTGCTGCAGGGGAGGCCCAAAGGTGGCTGCACCAAAGGGAGAAGGTGCAGATGGCCCACCTGGCGCATATGTCGACCAGGCCGGGGTGTGGAGCTGCTGTCGAGGCTAGGGATGAAGGTGTGGCGGAAGGAACTGCTGGTGCTGCTGCTGCTGTGAGGGTGGTGTCATAATGCGGAGAAGCTCGGGGCACGCTCGCCAGTAGTGCCCCTCCTTACCACAGTAGTTGCAGGTTCTCCCCCCTACACCCCGTCCGCGTCCGCGTCCTGACTGCATGCCGCCACCTCCACTCCCACCTCCCCCACTCCGGCCGCCACTGGACCCAGAGCTAGGGCGATCTGCTGAGGGGGCATGGTGCACAAATGCACTCGCCGTTGGTGCCTCTGCCTCCCGTGCCTCACCACAAAGTATGTCTTCGTAGTGGCGAAGCTCCTCAAAGACCTCAGACAGGTCTCTACTTTCGACGTCTGCAACACGCAGTCGTCTCAGCAGGTTCCGCCGAAACTCTCTGTACGGCTCCCCCAAGTGAAGAAGCACTGGGTCCAGCCACTCCAGTATGGAGCAAGGGGCGCCGAGTCCTAGGATCCGACGGCGGATGTCCATGGCGGCGTCCCAATAGTCCACTATGGGTGCTCCTGGTTTGGGGTAGAGGTGACGTAGCCTGTCGCGAAGAGAAATCACCAACGCCATTCCCCTCTCCTCATGCCGGGTGGCGAGGTGCTACCACGCCTCGTGCGGACGAGGGGAGCCACTGCGTGGGTTTGCGGGGTCCTCCCCTTTACCGCCGAAGCGGAGGTGACGTATTGCATAGGCTTGCTCGTCGGGAAGAGCCCGTACTAGGGCGTTGTAAGCACGTAGAAGCACACGGTCGTCGGCATCGTCCGGAGGTGGGGTGAGATAAAACTCCTCTAGATTGTGCTCCGCCGCCCAAGCAAGGAAGATATCCTTCCATGCTAAGAAATCACGGGCGCCTAGCGGAGGCGGGGTCAAGTCTTTATGTGAAATGACCTTGGTAAGGTCCTCCCACGTGACAGTGGCGGCAGGTTGACTGCCACCGGAGGCGGGGTTGCCTCCTAGGCGGATCCCGCGGCACTCATGGTGCGTGCCGGGTCCGTCTCCCTTCACTCGCCCTTCACTCTTAGGTGAAGGGCGCCCTACCAGCCTGCTCTCTCTGGAGGTCTCAGGGTTTCCCCACTGGTGCTGCTAGTTGTCCGTGCGCGGGGGCCGCCCCGGCACTCTTCCCGTCCGCGGACGGGTTCCTTGAGGTGCCTCGGCGGACTACGTCCCCTTGGCACCTCCGCGCGTCTCTCTGGCTGCCCTGAGGCCCTGCGTGGCCCTAGCTGCCCTTCGCGCACCCTTTCGGCGGCTGGTAGCTGCTCCAACGGCGCAGAAGGCTGCCGCGGATTTCAGCACCCCTAGAAGGGCCACCGCGCAATCTTGCCTTTTCCTCACACCCTTCACTATCTGAGCTCGCGATCGTTGCTCTGATACCATGAGATGTTGATCACGGTCAGAATGCAACAGGAATGAGTTGATTTGGTTCAGAAACGACTAAGTATGGGTTGGGTTAAGGTGGGCGGCCATGGCGCGACCCACAACACCTAGCACATCGACGAGGAGAAGAGGTGTCGGGTGAGTCTCGCTATTCGAGCTCACCCGTCACGCCGGCGAGCGGAGCTCGCCGGCACTCGATCAACTCGAGGGGGAAACCCACTCGAGGTCCGAACAAGCACAAAAGCCCCACTCCGAGTTTGAAACCTAAACTATATCAATCAGACCTACCACAGGTCCACAAATAAGCCTAAACTAGGTCACAACAGAAGTCAAGAGAAGCGAAGAGCACACGAGTCAGCAAACTGCCAGATGGGGCTAGGGCGATGCTGCCAGGAGGGAAGCGGGCACGTGTGAAGCCGGCGAGAGTATCGCCAGGCCACTGGTGGTGTGTGCGCTCACTGTGCGTCGCCTCCGCTCTCTGTGCTAGCATGCCCTGCACACTCATGGCCACTCACAGAGGGAAAATATATACAGGAGAGACTTAACACAGCTGTTCGGTCCATGTAGTGTCACAGCTTTGCACCAAAGAGCTTCCATCCAAGAGAAAGTGCGTAGAAGCTTCCTGCAAACACAGCCGCTGACCTGGAGAGTGCCTGGTCAGACGGTGACGACAGTCACAAGTCGTAAACACAACGGCAAGGGTTTGACTATGAGACACAAGACACAGTGTCAGAATGCTTCAATATAGCATATGCAGAGAGAAATGACAAATGACAGGTCCAAGGCATAAATACCTGCCGCGGCGCACGGCGGGTGTCGCACGCGGCAGTCCAAGAGCTGTCCTAAAACAGACCCAAAACCACTGTTTTGGACGTAACTCTGCGCACACATGTCCAAATCCTACACCGTCTGAACCTAGACGTGCACAATCAAAAGACGGACGCTACGACTGGTCACATGCATGTATCCATCGACTGACAATGAGCATACAATGCAAAAACATGCAAATAGGCCTCATGGCCAGTCCGCCGAAAGACGCCTGCAAGACGTAGAAGACACAGCAAAGAGTCCCGGTGGCATCTGGGGCTCTGGAACAGTGGTCGGTCAGCTCCAAGCGGGTAGTCCACCGCCTGTCGTCGCGCCGGTGTCACCAGGGCCGCCTGCCTCAGGGATCTGCACGAGTATGGACACGGCCGAGTGGTCACAATAGATTGTACAGGAACGGCACAAAGCACAACAGATTAATCACCTGCATTGATCATGTGTGTGTGTGTGTCTGTGTGTGTGTGTGTGTGTGTATGTGTGTGTGTGTGTGTATGTGTGTGTGTGTGTGTGTGTAGGGTCAAGAGGTCACTTGCGTGTGTCACAACCACAACCAACATAGCCATCGCGTCTCCTCGTCGCACCGGTATAGTCCTCCGGGTGTGCAGGTGTCAACCCCACCGAGAAAACTCTCTTAGCTCGTGACAAGCCAACAGGGCTGCCAGATGTTGGTTTTTTCGCATCTCTCATTGTGCTCTGTTGTGTCCTCCCGGCTTGTGTACATCGGCGTGCAGATGATTGACGGTGAGACTCGACGCTGATGGAGTGTCGTCCGGTGGAGCCGACGCACGCTGAGGTCTTCTCGCTGTTCGCTGGAGCCTCCTCTCTCCGGCGACGCACTCAGCTCCATCGGCAGGCCTCCTCGACGGTCGTGCTCCCGGCAGTCATTGACACCGCAGTTGCTACTTGCATGCGTCCAGCACGTCCCATCGCGTCAGCATCGTCATGCACTGCCTAGGGTCCTAGTTGCATGTTGCATGGCCCTGTTTGGCAGCATAAACCATTGTGGGCACTATCTGGGTTTAGGCTGCCATAACTCCTCGCTACTATTCTTCTAGCAGATTCTGACCGCACGGCTGCGTTTGCAGCGTCGGTATTATGGTATGGTCCAGTTTTCAGGCAAAACGGACGACGCCCGGGTTTTGGGCTGTCGCCTGCCTGGCAGGCCTCACCGAGAAAACCTGCCAGCCTGAACTGAGCTATTTTCTGATTGGCAGATGAACTGAGTAACAAGCTCTACAGAGCTGGGGGGGGGGCTAGAACTTGGAGGAGTCTCCCATTGTTGTTCATTCTTCATTCCTAATCAGTCATTATCAGTTTTCAGCTGCTTTCTGGCGCTAACTCTTGCGCGCGCGTTTCTGAGTAACAAAACCCAGAGCTTCTAGACTTAGACTCTAGAGCAGCAGACTGAGGGGGCAGCTGACTTAAGCAACGAGCGTGGAAGCCCGCACGCTGCATCAACAACGCTGCTGCCCCAACCTGCTGCATAGTTTCCTTTTTGGTATCAGAGCCAGAGCGTAGCAGCAGCAGCAGAAGACTGGCGAACAGGTGCCAGACAAAGCCGGCGGACCTCCCATACGCGCCAGTGCAGGGGAAATGCTGCCGGATTTTTTCCGACAGCATTGACCCTCCTGGTGGCGGCGTCAGAATTTTTCCCACGACCACTGGGCCAGGGAAAATGCTGCCGAAATATTTTCGGCAGCACTGACCCCCACGCGTGACGCAAGGAGGTGAGCGGCAGGCGGCGTCTGACGTCTGAGGGCGACGACGCACGTGGCAACGTCACCCAGGTGCAGTGACTGGCACCACCAACAGCAGCAAGCAGAAGCAGCAGCTCGCAGCAGCCCGCAGCAGCAGTAGCTCGCAGCAGCAGCAGCAGCAGCAGCCCGCAACAGCAGCAGCTCGCAGCAACAGCAGCAGTAGCGTGCAACAGCAGCAGCGACTTGCAGCAGCAGCAGCAGCCCGCAGCAGCAACTGGCTACAGCAGCTCGCAGCAGCAGCAGGCAGCAGCCGCAGCACGCAGCAGCTGCAGCAGCGTGCAGCAGCAGCAGCGGGCTGCAGCAGTTGCTACAGCGAGCTGCAGCAGCAGCAGCAACAACGAGCAGCAGCTGCCAGCCGCGGCTGCTGCTGCCCGCTGCTCGTAGCGAGCGAGCAGCGAGCAGCAGCTCGCTGCTGCCAGCGAGCAGCAGCTTGCTGCTACTGGGCGAGCAGCAGCCCGCTGCTCGCAGCAGGCAGCGGGCTGCTGCCCGCTGGTGACAAGAAAAGAAAACGAAAAAAAGAAAAAAAAAGACACAGCAAAAAAAATCCCCCACCCCCGCAGCTCGCTGCAGCAGCCTACACCTGCAACGAGCAGCTGCTGCAGCACGCAGCAGCTGTAGTAGCACTCAGCTGCAGCAGCGAGCTGCAGCAGCTCGCTACTGCAGCAGCAGCAGTCACAGCAGCTGCTGCAGCTCGGAGCATGAGCAGCAGCAGCTGCAGCACCCGCAGCAGCAGCAGCAGCAGCAGCAGCAGCAACAGCAGCAGCTGCTGCAGCAGTAGCAGCAACAGCTGCAACAGCAGTAGCAGCAGCAGCAGCAGTAGCAAACAGCTGCAGCAGCAGCAACAGCAGCAGCAACAGCAGCAGCAGTAGCTGTAGCACCATCTGCAGCAGCATCAGCACCAACAACAACAGCGGCGGCCCCAACATTTGCCGCTGCTGACGTCAGCACCCCTCTGCTGATGTCACGACTGACATCATCAACAGAGAAAGGAAAAAAAAGGAGGCCGGGGGAGAAAACAGTGGCACTGCACACACGCAGTTCCGTTTGCTGACGTCAGCCATCCTCGGCTGACGTCACTGCTGACATCAGTAGCACAGAAGAAAAAAAAACAAAACAAAACAAAAGGGGACGAGAGGCATCTTTAACCACCATGACCAACAGCCCCTCTGACGCGGGGTCCTCCTCCGTTGGGGGAGGGACCCCTAGCCCCCCTTTTGTGCAGCAGATGCAGCAACTGCAGCAGCAGCCGCAGCAGCAGCAACAGCAGCAATAGCAGCAGCAGCAGCAGTAGCAGCCGCAGCAGCAGCAGCAGCCGCAGCAGCAGCAGCAGCAATAGCAGCAGCAGCAACCGCAGCACCAGCAGCAGCAGCAGCAGCAGCAGCAGCAGCAACAGCAGCAGCAGCAGCAGTAGCAGCAGCAGTTGCCTTCTGGCATCGGCAGTGGCATCCCTGACCCACTCACCGCTCTTGAGCTGTAGCTCGCCGCCTTGATGCAGAGGCAGCAACAGCAGCAGCAGCAGCAGCAGCAGTAGCAACTGCAGCAACAGATGTCCTCTGGCATCGGCGGCGGCATCCCTGACCCCCTCGCCGCTCTTAAGCTACAGCTCACCACCTTGACGCAGCAGCTTGCGGCGCTACAGCCATCAGCTTCCCACACTGCTACCGGTGCGCTGCTATCCTTCATCCCTCCAGGGCACGCCAGCCCAGCTGTGTCCGCTGCCACGCACTACCTAGCGCAGTAGCAGACTCAGCACCAGCGGCAGACAGTGACCTCCGTCTTTGGCCCCACTCTGGGCGCCGGCCACAGGCAGAAGGACTTTGAGACACCGCCGCCGCCGCTTAAGGCTGGCGAGCAGTTCCGGAGCTGGGAGCTCAGCTTCCGGATGTGGGCGAAAGGGGAGGGCCTATGGGTGTACTACACCCATCCCTATGACTCCACCCAGGCCGACCAGCTGTATGACGCTAGTCGCGCCGTCCGTGCCCTCGTCCCAGTCGCCCCTCCGGCTTCCCGCCTGGCACTGGAGCCTTTCCTCGGCAACTTCACCACTGGCGCCACACCGGACCCTGCATCCGCATGGCACATCCTCACTCGGCCTCATCGTCTGTCCAGCGACGCTGAGATCAGCCGTCTTCTCCGAGAGTTCAACTCCCTGCGCATGGGGGAGACCGAGACGGTTACTGCCTACTGGCAATGGGCGGAGGACATCCTACGTCGTCTCGGCACAGCTGCTCCACCCCCTCTGTCTGCGCTCCTCACCATCAAGCGCGGCACCACCATCGCGTACCCGGACGTCTTCGTCCACTACCCCCAGGACGTCCTCTCCACCATGGCGACCCAGGGCACCCTCATGCCCTGGGCATACGAGCTCTTCCTCCGCATTGAGGAAGCTCGCCAGGAGTCCGAACTCCATCGCACGGAGGCTCTCNTCTCGGCACAGCTGCTCCACCCCCTCTGTCCGCGCTCCTCACCATCAAGCGCGGCGCCACCAGCGCGTACGCGGACGTCTTCGTCCACTACCCCCAAGACGTCCTCTCCACCATGGCGACCCAGGGCACCCTCATGCCCTGGGCATACGAGCTCTTCCTCCGCATTGAGGAAGCTCGCCAGGAGTCCGAACTCCATCGCACGGAGGCTCTCACCTCCGTGGCCATCGCCTCCCCCGCCACAGCTACAACCGCCAGCTCCTCCGCCAGCTCCTCCGCCAGCGCTTCGCCGACGGCGAAGAAGAAGCGTCCGAGCAAGAAGGGCAAGGGTCAGCAGAAGCAGCAGCAGCAGCAGCCGTCGACCGGGTCTGGCAGTGGTGGTTCTGCCTGCCACAACTGTGGCCAGCCTGGGCACGGGTGGTACACGTGCCTGCTGCCGACGGACGAGGCACGCATCATCGCCACCATGCGTCGCCAGCGGGAGCGCCGTCTCGCCTCTGCCTCCATCGCTGTCGCCAGTTCTGACGCCTTGACCTCGTCCAGCGGCTCCACCACCCCGGTCGCCTCGCCAGTCCCGCAGACACTGACTCCGCAGCCGTCGGCGCCCCCGTTCCCTTTGGCGATTCTGTCCTCCTCCTACCAGGGCTCCGGCGCCGTCACACCGCACTCCGTCTACGCTCCCGGGCCCTCCTCCCGTGAGCGTCAGCTGGAGCAATTTATCGCGCTCCAACTCGGACTGCCTCGCCCTCCTCCCCAGGGAAGTGCGAGTTGCGTCACCTCCTGCTCTCCTGCCCAGCCCTGCATGACTGAGACTGAGCTGCGGTTGTGTCCCATTTCCTCATCTGTCTCGTCGTCGCCCGTGGCCTCCTCCGCCTCTCTTCTTGATGATGTTGCCTGGCTGGACGATTGGCAGTCCCGTTTCGCGCCTCCGTCCATTGCGTCCGCGTCCCTCGTCTGCTGCCATGTGACCATTAGCGATCTAGCGACCCCGGTCCAGGACCCTGTTGAGACCTAGATCATCAACTCCGGGGCCACGCATCACATGACGGCCTCTCGTGAGGCCTTCAGTATGCTCGGTCCTGTCGGCGATGTCTCCGGTGTCCGGACGAGCTCTGGACAGGTGTTGCCTGTCCGTGGTGTTGGCGTCGTTCGTTTTCGTGGTCCTGCCGGTGACGTCTTTCTGACCGATGTCCTCTTCGTCCCTGGTCTCGAGCTCAGCCTCCTGTCCGTGACTGCCCTTGACCGCATGAGCATGGATATTGTGCACTCGCATGGTGTTGGCACTGTGTCGTTGCGTCCGTCTGGTCTTGTCGTCCTGCACGCCACCGCCCGTGGCAACCTGTGGCATGTTCCTCGTCTCTCCTCTTCTTCTCCCGTCTCCTCCTCGTCGGCCGCCACAAGCCATGTGCTCGTCACCAGTACGCTTTCTCCTCAGCACACCCGCTTCTTGCACCGCCGCCTCTGCCACGTCCACTCTGCCGTTGTGGACAGCATGCTTCGCACCCAGAAACTTTCCCTCTCCCGTGCCCCACTGAGTGCATTGACTGCGCTCAGGGGAAGATGCACCGGTCCACGTACCCCTTGTCTGCCTCCCGTGCATCTGCCCCTCTCGACCTTGTCCATTTGGATGTCATGGGCCCTCTCCCCACCGAGTCGGTCGGCGAGCATGGCCGCTATGTCCTCACCCTCACGGACGACTACTCTTGCTATCGCTGGGTCTTTAGCCTTAGGCAGAAGAGCGATGTTGCCTGGGCCATCCAGGACTGGCTTGTCCTCGCAGAGCGCACGTGTGGCCGCTCCCTTCGCCGCTTTCGCTCCGATCGCGGTGGCAAGTACATGGTTGAGGCCACGACTTTCCTCGCCTCCCGCGGGATCCACCACGAGACATCCGCGCCCTACACCCCCGCCCAGAACGGTGTCTCCGAGCGGTGGAACCGGACCATGGCCGACGCCCTCCGCACCATGCGTGTCGAGTCCGGTCTCTCCGAGGGCTTCTACTTTGAAACCATGGCCTACATGACCTGGGTCTGGAACCGGATGCCCCACGGTCCCCTTCCCCGTCAGTCCATGCCGTACCAGCATTGGTGCGGTCAGCGCGCTGACCTCCGCCCCGCTCGCGTCTGGGGTTGTGTCGCCATTGTCTCGCTGCCCGCCCCGCAGCAGGGCGGCAAGCTCGCCCCCCGCGGCCGTTCCTGCACCTTCCTCGGTGTCTCTCGCCAGTCCAAGGCCTGGCGCTTCTGGGACCCCTCCCGACACTACATCGTCGAGTCCCGGGATGCCCTCTTCTTCGAGGACCTGTTTCCTCGTGACCTCATTCGCTCCGGCTCATCTGTGTCTATCCCGTCGCGTGGGGGAGTGGTGAGTCCGTCCTCTGTCCTACCGCGTCCGGGTGACACATTCTTTGGTCCCTCCGGGATGGCTGCCCCAGTCGCGTCCGCTGGTCCCTCCGGGCCAACTGCCCCAGTCGCGTCCGCTGGTCCCTCCGGGCCAGCTTCCCCAGCCGCGTCCGCTGGTCCCTCCGGGCCAGCTTCCCCAGCCGCGTCCGTTGGTCCCTCCGGGTCCGCTGGTCCCTCCGGGCCAGCTTTCCCAGCCGCGTCCGCTGGTCCCTCCGGGCCAGCTTCCCCAGTCGCATCCGCTGGTCCATCCGGGCCAACTGCCCCAGCCGCGTCCGCTGGTCCCTCCGGGCAAGCTGCCCCAGTCGCGTCCGCTGGTCCCTCCGGGCCAGCCTCCCCAGCCGCGTCCGCTGGTCCCTCTGGGTCCGCTGGTCCCTCCAGGCCAACTTTCCCAGCCGCGTCAGCTGGTCCCTCTGGGCCAGCTGCCCCAGTCGCGTCCGCTGGTCCCTCCGGGCCAGCTGCCCTAGTCCCGTCTGCTGGTCCCTCCGGGCCGGCAGCCCCCGTCGTGTCCGCTGATCTCTCCGGGCCGACAGCCCTAGTCGCCTCCACTGGCCCATGAGCGCTGTCGCATGCCTTGCCACGCTACACACGTGGCCCCGGCGGCAGCCTCCGACCCAGGCCGTCGGTGAGCGTGCAGACCGTCGCACCGCGCTCGGTAGCGCCTCGACCCCCCGTGGCTCCACGTGCCTCCTCCACTCCCACGGTCGTGAGTGGGGACCCTGGCACCAAGGCCCTGGGCCTGACCACATCGGCCATCATTGCNCGTCGGTGAGCGTGCAGACCGTCGCACCGCGCTCGGTAGCGCCTCGACCCCCCGTGGCTCCACGTGCCTCCTCCACTCCCACGGTCATGAGTGGGGACCCTGGCACCAAGGCCCTGGGCCTGACCACATCGGCCATCATTGCAGATTTGCACCCGGGCTCCGCATTGGGCTACGCCATGCTCCATCACGAGCATCGGCACGCTGTCATGGCTACCCTGGCGCGCATCCCACCTGGGGCGCGAGAGGCACATGCTCTCTCAGTCCACTCCACAGCACGCCCGGAGGACCCGGCCACCTTGCGCGAGGCACGAGCCTCTCTTGAGGCCGCACAGTGGGACGCTGCCTGCGCCGATGAGCTCGCCGCTATCCGACAGCACCACGTGTACGACCTCGTCGACCTTCCTCCAGGTCGGAAGGCCATCGGCGCCAAGTGGGTCTTTCGGCGCAAGTGGAAACCCGACGGGTCCTTGGACAAGTACAAGGCCCGCCTCACTGCAAAGGGGTTTGCCCAGGTCCCTAGGGTCGACTATGACCAGATCTTTGCCCTAGTTGGGCGGTTCTCCACCAACCGGGCGCTCTTCAGCCTGGTCGCCCAGTACGGGTGGGAGTTGCATCAGATGGATGTGAGCAACGCTTTTCTCCATGGTTCACTGGAGGGTGAGGAGCTTTACATGGTGCAGCCACCAGGCTTCGACGATGGCACCGGGAGAGTGTGGCGACTGCGTAAGGCCCTCTATGGCCTGAAGCAGTCGCCTCGGAGCTGGAACCAGGAGATCAGCAGCACGCTCCTTCGTGGTGGGCTCCAGCGCAACACCGCGGACCCTGCACTGTTTGTCAGTCCACGAGGCCAAACCTTCGCTGCTGTTCTGGTGTACGTCGACGACCTCCTCATTGCGTCGCCAGACACGGCCGCCATCCAGCGCATCAAGGACCTGCTGCACGCCACCTACCAGATGAAGGATCTCGGGTCTCCCCGAGTCTTCCTGGGCATGGAGCTCGAACATGATCGCTCCCAGGGCATCCTCCATGTCCATCAGGCTGCTTATGTGCAGACTCTGTCCACTCGCTTCGCCGAGGACCTCCCACTCGTGCCAAGCGCATCCTCACCCATGTCGCCCGATGGCCAGGTGAAGCTGAAGAGTCCTGACCCAGCTGTTGTGGGGGAGCCAGTTGACGTGACCACGTACCTGCGAGTCATCGGGTCACTGATGTTCCTGGCGACGACGACGCGTCCAGACATCGCGTTTGCCGTCAACCTCCTTGCCCAATTTTCTCAGGAGCCGCGTCACCTCCACCACGAGGCCGCGATCCGAGTACTGCGCTATGTCGTCTTGACTCCTCGGCGAGGTCTCATGTTCCGCCGTCAACCGTCTGTTGTCGCAGTGGACTACACCGACAACAACTGGGCCGGCAGTCCTGACGGTAAGAGTCGCACAGGCTGGATCTTTGTGATTGGCGGCACGGCTGTGTCCTGGCGCAGTGGCAAGCAGGGGTGCATTGCACGCAGCACTGCTGAGGCTTAGTACGTGGCTCTTGGATCAGGCGCGTGTGAGAGTGTGTGGTTGCGTCGTCTGTTGTCCGAGTTGCGTCAGTCCGTCCCATCCATCACGTTGCATTGTGACAATGAGAGTGCCATGGCCATCGCCGACAATGACGGCGTGCATCACACACGCACAAAGTACATCAACGTTGAGTATCACTATGTGCGCTCATTGTTGCATGACGGCAGTATCAGCATCGTGTGGGTTGAGACAGCACGGCAGTTGGCTCACTTCCTTCTCAAGGCACTGAAGCGCGACTCGTTTAAGAAGGCTGTGAGTTCGGTCGGCGTACGTCCGTGAGTGGCTCTCTCTTTATCTCTGCCTGCGTCTCTGCATGCCCTGGGGGAGTCTGGATGTTGACCGTGTCCCTGTCCGCCCGTGTGCACTACGCCTGTGAGTCATGGGGGAGTATTGGTTTTTTCGCATCTCTCATTGTGCTCTGTTGTGTCCTCCCGGCTTGTGTACATCGGCGTGCAGATGACTGACGGCAAGACTCGACGCTGATGGAGTGTCGTCCGGTGGAGCCGACGCACGCTGAGGTCTTCTCGCTGTTTGCTGGAGCCTCCTCTCTCCAGCGACGCGCTCAGCTCCATCGGCAGGCCCCCTCGACGGTCGTGCTGCCGGCGGTCATTGACACCGCAGTTGCTGCTTGCATGCGTCCAGCGCGTCCCATCGCGTTTGCATCGTCATGCACTGCCTAGGGTCTGTTGGGATTGTGTCAGTACCACACGGTGACCTTTGGCCTCGTTGCACACTCACCTCACTGACGCAGGTGACTAACTAGAGAGAAACAACTCTTGCTGGCTGCTACGCTGTGGTGGCATGATTTCACGGCGAGTCTCACAACGAGGCATCAGTACAGGTTTCACAGGACTCTGGCTGGCGTGCATGTGTGCACACACATTTGCCTCGGGTTCGCACACTCACCTGTTCTTTGACAGTTTTTCTCTCCACTGACCTACTTGACAGGTTGCAACTTTTAGTGGGTACTTTGGTTCGGTTCGACCGTTCGGGTGAGAACGTGCGAGATCGAGCTCGCTGCTCGCTCGCTCGCTCTCCCCACCCGACGGCTATCACTTCAGTGCCTGTTACCCGTCTTGCCTCGTTACTCTTGTTGTCCGCTCACTTCTAACTTCCACGTCAACCACCATTGTTGCTTGGTGTCTTCCTTGCACGGGTCCAGCTGCTACTTGCTTGTCTAGCACAGCAGCNCGCATCCACACCGCCATCACAACCCACCAGCATCACAGCAGCTGACTGCTGTAGCCTCAGCAGCAGCGATTGACGGCATTCTGCCGTCGAGGATCTTTGGTCTTCCCCTCCTCCTGCTGGCTGGGCTCCCCTCTATTCCCGGGTTGGGTGGGGTTGGAACAGGTTCCTACAAGTGCCCCACGGCCTTCCCATATTTCCCACGCCCACTGGGGCGGGGGAAACGCTGCCGAAAAATTTTCGGCAGCGTAAGGGGGCCCGTCACCGTCTCCTGGCACTATTTGCAGCAGCAGCAGCCTCACAACATCCCAGCAGCGGTGGATCTAGCTCCTTAGATCCGCAGCAGCAACTCAGCAGCAGTACCTTATCAACACGCTTCGCAGCAGCATTTTATCAGCGGCGCAGCATTAGCTCAGCACCAACTCAGCAGCAGCTCAGCAAGCAGCTCCGGGGCAGCTTAGCAGCAGCTCAGCAACAGATCAGTGGCTGCTCAGCAAACTACTCAGCAGCAGCTGAGCAACAACTCAGCAGCTTCGCAGCAGCATCCTCGCAACAGCGCAGCATCAGCTCAGTAGCATTTTAGCAGCAGTGCAGCATTAGCTCAGCACCAACTCAGCAGCAGCTCAGCAAACAGCTCAGAGGCAGCTTAGCAGCAGCTCAGCAGCAGATCAGTGGCCGCTCAGCAAACTACTCAGCAGCAGCTGAGCAGCACCTCAGTAGCTTCGCAGCAGCATTTTAGCAGCAGTGCAGCATTAGCTCAGCACCAACTCAGCAACAGCTCAGCAAGCAGCTCCGGGGCAGCTTAGCAGCTGCTCAGCAGCAGATCAGTGGCTGCTCAGCAAACTACTCAGCAGTAGCTGAGCAGCAACTCAGCAGCTTCGCAGTAGCATCCTAGCAACAGCGCAGCATCAGCTCAGCAGCATATCAGCAGCTGCTCAGCAAACAGCTTAGCAGCAGCTCAGCAGCAGCTCAGTAACAGCACGACAGCAGCAGCAGCAGCTGCAACAACTACCTACACCGCAGCACCCGCATAACCAACGTGACAGGAGCGGCAAGCGGCGTTGTGGAGTATCTGCACTGTAACGCTGTAGCCGCCTCCGCACCACCGTCTAGTGGTGGCCGCCGTCATGCTGGCGCACTGGGAGGATCCCGGCGGCGACTCAGGGGAGAGCTCGACCCTACAACGCTCGGTAAGACCTCCCTCCCCTGGTGCCTCTGGGGGGATTCAGCAGCCGCACGACGCCGCTGCTGCATTGCCGCACTCAACTTGGCGTCAGGACGCACTAGACTTTGCCCGCACCTTCACACATACTGCGTCCGCCGTGATAGACGCGGCAGCTGCAGCTGCTACCACTTTTGCCGCTGCAGCTAGAGCAGCACGTGCCCCTGCATCAACGTCAGCTGGCCGCGCCGCCGAGTCCTACACTGAGG
>SZWC01014083.1:19712-31709 GCA_023375785.1 Penium margaritaceum | reverse complement strand
CCCCCCCCCTCCTCACTCCCTTTGCTCTCTCCTTATTTTCTCTGTTCGCCCATCTTATGGGTAATCGAGAAAAAGGGGGGAGCGAGTGATAAAATACGAAAAAGGGGTACGCCTTTCAACGTCTGAGAAAAAGAAAGAAAAAAAAACGAAGGCTGAAGGCAAGCAGAGGAGATAACCAAAAAAAAAGGGGGGGTGGTGGGTGAGGGCACGACAACCATAAAAAAGGGCCGAGAGAAACAAGAAAAAAGGAGGGGGGGGGAATTGTCCAAATCCTACCGCCCCAGCCGCAGCAGCTTTCGTCGCAGCAACAGCGGTGGCCGGTGGAGTTGCAACGACTACTTGGTGAGGGGCGGTTGCAGTTACGTTTCTACTTCGTCCTTCCCAGCTCACGACGGATTGTGCGTCGGCGGCTATTTCCACTTCCAGACGTGTCCTGGACCGGCGTCTCCCTGGGGCCCATGGATTGGTGCGCGCATTTCACCCCGTAGGATCGACGGCGGATTCGAGTCTTACCGTCTCCGAGGGCTGGGTCGTCTACCACTTGGAGCAGCAGCCACACCTGCAGCCGCCACCCCTTCTCGTCTTGGAGAAGTCTTAGCTCCATTCGTGGCAGCAGCATTGGTCGCCGCAGCTAGTCAGACTCTCGTCTCCGGGTGTGCTGTGGTATTGCAGCTCTTCCCGTCTGGTCACGTTTGCTGACCCGGACGCCGTGACCTCCAGNCTCATTCTCTCCCGTGGCTTGGTGTTTACCACCGGGAGTAGGTGCCCTCGGCACCTATCCATCGTCCAGCGCACGAGATGAGTGCGCGGACGTGTGAGCAGGCGCCGTGCGCATTCGCCTGCTACTACTGTGGTGATGGACGTCATGGTCGGCGTCGCTGTTGGACGCGCCCTCCCGGCTGGCATCCACCTTGGCTACAGCCTCGTCCGAGCCTACGTCCTCCACAGCATACGGATCTGCCGGCGTTGGTAGATCCCCTAGCTGGACCTCTGGCGAGCATATTCGCCGAGATCCGCGGCCTACGGCAGAAGGTGCAGCGGCTTTGTGACCTCGTTGTCACTGAGCGTGCTTCTGCTACTTGTTCGTCGACGGCCTCTTCGACCACATCTCCTCCATCATCTCCTCCTTCTTCATCCGATGGTGTCCCTTGAACTTCACCTACCAGCTAGTCCCAGGCTGACACCATTCTTTCGATCCTCCACTCTGCAGTGACCACGCCGCCACCCCGCAATGACTTGTCTTCCAGCAGTCATTCCAATCGAGTGACTCTACGACGTCGTCGTCAGCGCTCCGCACGGCGTGCTCGCGCCGGTGTTGATACATACTCCACCTCCTCGGCCTTCGTTGCTATACCTGTCGAGGGGGAGTGTGGTCACCGCGCATTGTGTGATGCGACAGTAGCGACAGGATCCACAGTTGGGTCAAGGGGGAGTGAGTCTGATCCCGACATGGAGGTCAGGGTGCAGACTTGTGTATCATCGCGCTCGACTTCCACGTCCGCGCTGGATCCAGATCTTTTACAGCAGCAGCTTGCGTCAGGAGGTGTCCAGGTCCGGCGTCCGTGGGCGGTGCCACTGGCGGCTCCTACCGGTGGCGGCCCGGCGGTGGCACACGGGTCCCGTACGGATCGGGATGCATCTTTGGGAGTTTTGGCGGAGTTTGTGTAGCAGGCTCACACGAGTACTGCGGAGGTTCCAGTGCAGGAGATATGCGTGTCATCGAGGTCGACATCCATGCTGGGACAGGAGCCGGACGTTCTGCAGCAGTAGGTTGCATCACGAGGAGTGCAGGTCTCATGTGCCTTGGCGGTGCCACTTGCGACTCCGATCGATAGCGGCCTGGCGGTGGCACATGAGTCACGCGCGGATCCGGATACCCCACACGCATTTCCGGGGGCGTTGGCGCACGGGACTCATACTTGCCCGACAGTGGTCCCAGTACACGAGCAGAGTCGACCGGCTGGTCTGTTGGAGGTTGAGGCGTTCTTGAGAGCAGTAGTTCTCAGAGATGTCGCCGGGTCATATGCTGCAGCAGACACAGCAGGCTCCACCGCCTCATCTGCGCTACTTGTGGAGCCGCTTCAGCGTGAGGTGTCGTTCAGGTTCCCACAGCCTCCGGGTTCCCGTACACACGGAGCAGCGACATACATGCCGGTCCCAGATGATGGTCCTCACTCTATCATCGAGCAGGTGGCAGCGACCAGTCTTCCCGGCGAGACAGTGCATGAGCGCCAGCTGCGCTTGCTGGTCGCCTTGACGGGCATTGTCGAGCCGGAGCCCTACACACCAGTTTCCACTACAGCGGCAGTTGACGACAGTGGTGCAGATCCCTACATGCAGATGGAGTCACCTCGTCAGCAGGAGCTGAGTTGTACACCTTCGTGTTCACCTGCTAGTGACCTTGCTGATCACATGGACACTGAGAGTGGCAGTACCTACACGGACGACGTTTCCACATGCTCTACGGACTCTGACGGCTCCTCCTTCTTTTTCTCTCTCGGCATGGGACCGCTCACTCCTCGCATGACAGACACGAGCTACGATGTGCATGTGACACCTGCAGCTGCATCCGATGTTCCAGCGTCTCGGCACATTGGGAGCTTGGTTGACCTCCAGGAGGATGCAGCAGCACCAGTTCCATCGTCTCCAGCATCAGAGATGCAGATGGCGTTGTACTCACGAGTTGTGCAGTCTGCATGTGCAGCATCCAGTGAGGCAGGGTTTATTCTACACCAGGTCGACATCGGCCACCTCGACATGTCCGAGGCAGATTACGCCGACCTGCATGAGCGTGTAGTGATGCTGCAGCGAGAGATGATGGCAGCGCGTGAGCGATTCTCAGAGGATGGAAGCATCAGTACTATCGGCACGACCCCTGCGCCAGCAGCATCTGGCACACGTATGCTTGGGGAGCATCTTGTACGCGCTCTGAGTATGACGTCTGATCGGGAGACACTGTCAGAGGAGAGGTAACCGTGCCTTCGGCTTCCGCCATCCTCGCTCCTGTCGACCCCATCATCGCTCCTCCTTCTTCTGCTGCCGTCACGCACCTTGATCCACCCGACTCACTTACCCCATCTTCATCTTCATCCGCGAGTGGNAGGACTGGCATACCCTACGCGATGCAGATTCACGTGAGGAGTCGTAGCCGGAGACACCACTTCGTCTTTGAGGGAGGGAGTCGACTCGCACGTGACAGGAGGAGCTATTTCTGCATGTTGGACACATCACATGACTCATCGCCCAGGATCTGTTCAGCTACGACATCAGCATCTCCATCGAGGACATCGCTCTCAGGTTCATCTGCCCAGGGGGAGTGTTGTGTGGACCTCGACCTGACGCGACGCCATGGGAGATGCATGGCGAGGTCCATGCTCTGTTCTGAGCATTTACAGCATCCCGCATGTGCCTCACGCTACGTGCCTACACAGCTGCATGTACATGGCAGCACCCTGTTGGTCGAGACCCGGACACTTGGTGCGTTGTACCAGTGTCACGAGGAGACCATGTGATCGTGTGTCTTGTGTATGGCTATAGTACGTGTGGCATGAGCATGCAAGCTGTTGGTCGGGACCCGGACACGTGGTGCATTGCACCCGTGTTACGAGGAGATCCTCCCATGATCCTGTGTTTAGATGATGATACTATTGTGATGGATTGCTCGTAGTGGTCGAATCCCGGGCCCTGGTACCGCCAGTGTCACGAGGAGACCATCTTGTTGCTTGACATGTGTGTGATAGGCATTACACTGGTTTGTGCACGTGTGTATCCCTCATCTCATGGTCGAGACCCAGACACTTGGTGGGCTGTGCCAGTGTCCAGGGAGACCCTAGATGGATAGCAGACAAGTGTGTGTGTGTGTGTGTGTGTGTGTGTGTGTGTGTGTGTGTGTGTTTGAGCGAGTTGACTCATGCATGTTATGGCTTGCCATGCATTGCTGTTCCATGCCTTCACTCATTCGTTCTGGCGTGGACGGCTATGTCAGCCAGGGGGAGTGTTGGTTTGTGTGGCTTCCACCCGTCACGACCGACACTGCTAGTTTACCGATATACCCACATTCGGGGTATATGGCAGAGGAGGGCGTGACGACACGACGGGCCTCCGGACTGCACCGAGACTTCTCCAGCACCTACGACAGCGCCGGCGAGACGCGGTCGATGCGTTCCGGCAGCCATGTGGGCTTGTCAGGAGGTAGGAGAGTTTTCTCGGTGGGTTCAGACCCGCGCACCCGGTTGACTGTACCGGTGCGACGAGGAGACCCGATGGCTATTGTGGGGCTTCCGATGTTCGGAAAGCCGTGTGTGATGTCTGGACGCTGATTCTGAGATTTTCTGGCACTGTTCCTATTTTCTCGGTGGTCGAGACCCGGGTACTCGGAGAGCTGTTGCGGTGCCTCGAGGAGACCACCGTTATTGTTATCGTGGTGTACGCAGTGTGTTCTCCCTGCTGACCCGTTTCGGCTCAGCGGGGGTGACGGGGCCCGGTGCGGCTAGCTGCCGACGCCCCTACTTAAGCCCGCTAGGGGCTCATTTGTAATCTCTCCTTGTTCTTTATATTCAGCGTTCCAGACTTAGCCAAATTCTTGCCGTCTTGCATCGCACTCACACACAGAGCTCATTTTCGTGCTTGCATGGGCCTGCATGCCCTAAAATTATTTTCCAATTCTCTGCAGCTTCTCCCTTGGGCGTATCAGCTCTTCCTTCAGGTGACTTCAGCCCGCGAGGCAGTCGTGGCCCATCAGGAGACTTCCTTTGCTGCAGCAGTCATCGCATCACCACCATCATCACTCCTACAGTCTCCTTCTTCATCCTCCATGGCGTCCTCGTCTTCCTCCTCCTCTTCGGCCCCGTCCACACTCACTCAGACAGAGGGTGTTGCAGCAGCAGCTCAGGGGAAGAAGAAGAAGGGGAAGCAGGGATTAGGCCTGCAGCAGTCACAACAGCAGTTGCCCTCCAGTGGTAGCAGTGGATGTTCCGTTCACTGATACAACTGTGGAGGCGCCCATCGCTACACCGAGTGCCAGTAGTCGCTCGACTGGGCGCGGATTACTCGTGGACTCCAGGTTGCACACGCCCTCCGTTCTATGTCCAGCACGTCATCATCAGGACGCGTGGCGGCCACGACTGCAGCTATTCCTGCTTCTCCACCGGCGAGTAGTAGTGATCTGGACCCACACGACCGCACCATCGCCGAGCTCTGACACCTTCTGGCGCTCCGCTTTTAGGGAGGTGCGAGTGTGTTGTCACAGCCGAGTGATTCACAGACTGTCGGTCCGTCTGTTCTTGTGGCTCGGGATGACTCGTGTGGGGGGGCACAGTCGGCATGTGATGATGATGGACCTGACTATACAGATTGGATTCATGAGTCTCACCTTTGTGCCCTTCGTCGTTTCTCCCCACCTGCTGCCCAGCGTCCGTCTGAGGCTAAGTGTTCCATTGCCCATTGTACACTGACGTCCTCCAGTCGTGATTCAGGTGGCACTTGGATCATTGATTCAGGTGCCATTCATCACATGACGTGTCGTCGTAGTGGCTTCGTTGTTCTCGGCCCTGTTGTGTGTTTTCGTTCCGTCCGCACAGGCTCTAATCAGTCCTTACCAGTGCAGGGTATTGGGGTCGTGCGTTTCGATGGTCCGTCTGGCCCCTTGTATCTCTCCGAGGTGCTGTTTGTGCCTGACCTTGAGCTCAGCTTGCTTTCTGTACGTGCTTGCACATTGATGGGACTCTCTGTGGAGCACAGTGCCGAGTCCGCGACTGTGACTGCCATTGACACTCGCAGCGTGGTTCTGCGTGCCTCTGTTGTGGATGACCCATACCATCTCCCGGACTTTTGCTCCTTGCTCTCCTTCCCCTTCCGCTCGTGTTTTTTTCATTGGTGTCTTGTCTCCTGAGAACCAGCGATTGCTTCATCGCCGTCTGTGTCATGTGGGTTCCGACATTGTGTCGAAGCTCATTCGGACACAGCGGGCTCTAGGTCTTGATGCGGCCTCTTTCGAGAAGCCGCCCAACACAGACTGTATCTTCTGCGTCCAGGGTAAGATGCATCGCTGCACCTACCCTGACTCTCGTTCTCGCGCACTTCGCCCTCTCGAGTTAGTACATTCGGACCTTCTTGGTCCTCTTCCTGTCCAGTCTTTGTCCGATAGGGGTCGATACGTCTTGACTCTGACTGATGACTTCACTCGGATGCGGTGGGTCTACAGCCTGCGCTAGAAGAGTGACGCTGCTCTCGCGGTTCGCCTCTGGCTAGTGATGGCTGAGCGTCAGTCCCGCCACAAATTGCACACCTTCCGCTCAGATCGTGGCGGCGAGTTTCTAGGCGAGATGGATAGCTTCTTCACTGAGCACGGGATTTTTCACCTGGTTTCCGCTCCTGCTACTCCTCAGCAGAACGGTGTTTCTGAGCGTTGGAACTGCACCATGGAGGATGCGGTTCGCGCTATGCGGTCTAAGTGTGGTCTACAAGAGTCCTTCACTTTTGATGGCTTTGCCTACATGACTTGGGTCTCGAATCGCCTCCCGCACGGTCCCCTTCCGGACCACGTTACACCGTATGAGCTCTGGTTCGGCCACCGTGTTGACCTTTGTCTCGCTCGCGTCTGGGGGTCCTTGGCTTCCGTGTGGTACACCGAGGACCAGCAGGGGTCCAAGGTGTCACCGCGGGGTCGCTTGTGTGCCTTTGTAGGCATCTCCCCGCGATCGAAGGCCTGGCGTTTTTGGGACCCTACCCGTCGTCGCATTGTTGAGTCACGCGACGCGCTCTTCTTTGAGTCCCTCACCTACCGTGATTTGACGTCAATTACATCGTTGTCCGTCACGCACATCCCTACGTGTGAGGTTTCTCTCCGGATGGGGGATTCTTCGCCCGCGAGCACCCCTCGCCAGGCTGATGTGTCCGTTCGAGCTCCCTCCACTTCACGGTCTCCGGCTCTTGATGACCCAGCAATCATCATTGTCGACCCACAGACCTCTCTAGCATAACCGGCTTCTACCCCGGTTCCCTCGCCTCCCTCAGGTACCCATGATCCTACACCTGTGCGCACTACTGTGTCCGCCGGCACTCCTGCCTCTGATGTGGCCCTACCTCACCTGCCCCTACTGTCACACCGAGTCCCGTGTCTCCCACACACACATCACCTCGCACGACATCACTAGCTCCCTTGCCTCAGCCCTCCCCGGCTGTGATTGTGTCCGTTCCTGAGCCTGAGGTGCGCCCCTCGAGCCCAGGTTACTCCCGTGAGCCTGGCAGTCGTCTTCGACCATTGGACTCTCGAGCTCAGCGAGCGTCTCGCCATGCACCCAGGCGCTCCACTCGCAGCGTCGCGAGCGGTGAACCCGGCACAAAGGCCCTAGGCCTGAGTGTCTGCACTGAGCACACAGAGGTACACCAGGCGTGTCTCATAGGGCAGGATCTCGTCACTTGCGAGTTCCACATCGCTTGTGATGCAGCAACCGATTTTGTGGTCGTCAGACCTAGCACTGAGGCGTGCATTTTTGCCACGTAGAACTCTCCCTCTTTGGCGCCTGACCCGCGCACACTGAGGAAAGCCCTCTCATCAAAGGATGCTGACTCTTGGCGTGCTGCTTGCGAGGACAAGCTTCGTGCCATCCGAGAGCACGGAGTTTACGAGCGAGTCGACCTTCCACCTGGGAGGAAGGCTATTCAGGTCAAGTGGGTCTTTCGCAAGAAAGTGAAGCCAGATGGCTCACTGGAACGCCACAAGGCCTGCTTGGTCGTCAAAGGGTACTCTCAGATTGAGGGCATCGATTACACTGACACCTTCGACCCTGTCGGCTGCATGACCTCAGCTCGAGCTCTGCTCGGTGTAGTGGCTCAGCATGACTGGGAACTACACCAGATGGATGTAAACAATGCGTTCCTCCATGGCTCTCCGGATGAGGAGATCTACGTGGCTCAGCCACCCGGCTTTGAGGACGGCAACAAGGTCTGGCGCTTGCGCAAGTCCTTGTACGACCTCAAGCAGTCTCCTCAGTGTTGGAACCAGGAGATCACCGGCACCCTGACTCGTGCGGGATATGTACAGAGTGAGGCAGATCCCTCTCTCTTCATCCGCCGGACGCCTGAGCGGTTCACCGCCATCCTGGTCTATGTCGACGACCTTCTGATCGCGTCTCCTTCACTGGAGGCTGTGAAAGAGGCCAAGGCCGTCCTCCAGACTGCATACAAGATGAAGGACCTTGGTCCTGCAGCGGTGTTTCTTGGCATGGAGATCGTACGAGACCGTAGACGTCGTACTCTGCTATTGCACCAGGCCCGATACACACGTGTTGTGGGGGAGCGCTTCAGCGACCTCCTCGACGCCGGGCCCACGGCTTCCACACCTCTGACATCCGACGGGCAGGATGCCCTGAAGGTGGACGATCCCACATAGCTGGGGGAGACTGGATGTGACCTTGTACCTCTGTCTCATCGGATCTCTGATGTATCTAGCCACAACCACACGTCCGGACATTGCATTTGCCGTCAACCTCCTTGCCCAGTTTTCGCAGGCTCCACGTGCTAGATCCCTTCATGCGGTTGTGCGAGTGGTGCGGTACGTGGTCTTCACACCGTACCTTGGACTCTGGTTTCGCCGGCAGTGTTTGGTGGTCCATGACGGCTACACTGACGACTGGGCCTGGAGTCCAGACGGACGCAGTCCCACCGGTTGCGTGTTCCTGCTCGGTGGTACCGCTGTGTCCTGGCATAGCGGGAAGCAGGGCTGCATAACATGTAGCTCATTGGAGGCAGAGTATGTCGCTCTGGGTGCAGGGGCTGCTGAGGCGGTATGGCTACAGCGCCTGTTCCTTGAGCTGGGTCGGTCAGTACCCGCGATTGTGCTTCGTTGCGACAACCAGAGTGCTCTTGCCATTGCGGAGAACTCTGGTGTCTTCCATGCTCGCACGAAGCACATTGCAGTGGAGCATCACTTTGTGCGAGACCTGGTGGAGCGACATGTGATCTCTGTCATTTGGGTTGGCACTGACACGCAGCGTGCTGACTTCTTCACGAAGGCACTAGCACGTAGAAAGTTCCTGGTGGCCATTCGTTCTGTCGGACTTCGCCCTTTGCCTGAGAGTGGTTGAGTATGAGGTGTTGTGGTGGCCATTCGTTCTGTCGTTGTACGCGTTGTTGTACTCGTTTCAGTGCTGCACGTGTATGGACATGCGTACCATCAGGTCATGGGGGAGTGTTGTGATTTGTGACATTTCCGTCAACCTGTACAGTTTACTGTGACCACTCGGCAGTGTCCATACTCGTGTAGTTCCCTGATGCGGACCCAGGCGGTACCGGTGCGTCATCTGGTGGCGGACTACCAGCTTGGAGCTGACCGACGACCATTCCAGAGCTCTGGACGCTACCCAGGACTTCTTGTAGTTTTTTCTGCAACACGGAGGACTTTGTCGGTGGACTGGTTGTGGGCCCAATTTGCAAGTTTTTGCATTGTGTGTCCACCGTTCGATGCCGGATGCATGCATGTGATCAGTCGTAGTAACCGGCTTGTGATTCTGCACGTATAGGTTCAGACGGCGTAGCGTTCTGACATGTGTGCGCACAGTTACGGCCAAAACAGTGGTTTTGGGCCGGTTTTAGGACAGATCTTGTACTGCCGCGTGCGACACCCGCCGTGCGCCGCGGCAAGTACTTGTGCCATGGACTTGTCATTTTTCATCCCTCTGTGCAAATGCTATTGAAGCATTCAAACACTTTGCCTTGTGTCCCCTAGCCAAACTCTTGCCGTTGCGTGCACGACCAGTGACTGTCGTCACCGTCTGATGAGGCACTGACGCCTGGTCAACAGGAGTGTTGCTAGGAAGCTTCTTTGCATGTTCTCATGTACTCTGTTGTGTCCTCCCGACTTGTGTACATCGGCGTGCAGATGACTGATGGCGAGACTTGACGCCGTTGGAGTGTCGCTCGGTGGAGCCGACGCACCCAGAGGCCCACCCACCCGTCGCTGGAGCCTCCTCCCTCTGGCGATGCGCTTAGCTCCATCGGCAGGCCTCCTCGGTGGCCGGGCCGCCGGCGGTCACTGCCACTGCAGATGCTGTCTGCATGCATCTAGCGCTTTGTCTGGCTATAGCATTGCATCTGCAGCATCATGCGGTGCCTACGGTCCATGTCACCCGCTGGATGGCCCTGTTTGGCATCGTTAACTGTCGCAGGAACTACCTGGGTTCGGGCAGCCATAACTCTTTATTGCTATTTTTCTAGCTGATTGTGACTGAACGACTGCGTTCGCAGTGAGGGTTGCATGGTGTGGTCCAGTTTTCAGGCAAAAAGGACGACACCCGGGTTTTGGGCTGTCGGGTATCTGGCTCGGCTCACTGAGAAAACCCTGCCAGCCAGAAAATAGGTCCTAGATTATATCCTCATTGGCTGGTTAGCTGAGTAAGAAGTTTTACACTAGTGGGGGGGAGCTAAAACTTGGAGGGGTCTCCCATTGTTGCTCATTCTTCATTCCTAATCAGTCACTTTCTGTTTTTAGTTGCTTATTGGCGCTAACACGGGCGCGCACGTTTCTGAGTAATAAACCCACAGCTTCCAGACTCTAGAGTAGCAGACTTAAGCAACGAGCGTGGAAGCCCGCACGCTACATCAACAACGCATGCTACCCCAACCTACTGCCTAGGTTTTCTAGCTTGGTATGAGAGCCAGAGCGTAGCAGAAGCAGCAGGAGACTGGCGTACAGGTGCCAGACAACGCCGGCGGACCCCATACGCGCCAGTGTGGGGGAAATGTTGCCGGACTTTTTCCGGCAGCATTGACCCGCCAGGTGGCGGCGTCAGATTTTTTCCCACGGCCACTGGGCCAGGGGAAATGTTGCCGAAGTTTTTTGGCAGCACTGACCCCCACGCGTGACGCGAGGAGGTGAGCTGAAGGCCGCGTCCAACACCTACGGGCGATGACGCACGCTGTAACGTCACCCAAGTGTAGTGACTGGCACCAGCACGCAACAGCAGCAGTCTGCAGCAGCGGCAGCCGTAGGCAACAGTAGCGAGCACTAGCAGTAGTAGGCAGCAACAGCTGCGTGCAGCAACAGCAGTAGCCAGAAGAAGCAGCTCACAGTAGCCTGCAGCTGCAGCAGCTCGCAGCAGCAGTAGCCCGCAGCAACAGCTCGCAGCAACAGCAGCCCGCAGCAGCAATGAGCAGTAGCGGCAGCAACCAGCAGCTGCAGCAGCATGTAAGAGTAGCAGCCGTAGCAGTGAGCCGCAGCAGCAGCCAGCAGCAGCAGCGGCTGCAGCCAGCACCTGCCATCAGGAGCTGCTACTGCTTGCTGCCCGCAGCAAGCGAGTAGCGAGCAGCAGCCTGCTGCTGCCAGCGAGCGGCAGCTCGCTGCCAGCGAGCAGCAGCCTGTTGCTCGCAGCTAGCAGCGGGCAGCTACCCGTTGTGACAGACAAGAAAAGAGAAAAAAATGCAAGAAAATAAATCCCCCACTTGACACGCTTTGCTCCCGCGGCTGTAGCAATTGCCTTTGCTGCTGCAGTCGCCACAGCAGTCACAATAGCCCGCAGCAGCAGCAGTTGCTGCTGCAACTGCAGCCGTGGTAGTAGCAGCAACAGTAGTAGCAATAGCAACAGCAACCACAGCAGCAGAAGTAGCTGCTGCTACAACAGCAGCAGTAGCAACAGCTGCAGCATCAACAGCAGTGGTAGCAACAGTAGCAGTAGCACCAACCGCAGCAGTAGCAGCAGCACCACCACCACCAACAGCAGCAGCAACAGTAGTAGCAGCAGCCACACCAGCAGCTGTAGCAACAGCAGCTGCAGCAACGGCCCCGACAACCTCCACTGCTGACGGCAGCATCCTACTGCTGAGATCACTACTGACATCAGTGCTGACATCAACACACAAAAAAAAACAAAAAAAAAACAGAAAAAGGGGGCAAGGGAAGGGGGAAGCAAATCTAAGGGTGGACAAGACGTCCATCGCCCTTAGCAGACGTCACTGCTGACGTCAGCATCACACAAAAAAAACCAAACAACACAAAAGGCC
>SZWC01014082.1:64757-75483 GCA_023375785.1 Penium margaritaceum | reverse complement strand
GTGAGCGAAGTCATGTGCAAATTTAGGCAATAGTAGATTAAATTGGGCACCTTGCTATTGTCCGTGGGCAAACTTGTCCAAAGTGACAACACACGCCATCGGAAGTAACGAGTAGGGAGATGACCTTTTCATCAAAGAACGCCATAGGTGAGAGGTGGTCACCACTAACCCTCGATTTCATCCATTAGTCAACCTTTTCACTGTTCTCTGCCCGTCTAGTTTTAATGGCCAGCGGAATAAGTCCAATGAGCTGTTCAAGCTCATGGATCTTGTTGGTTTTTGCATATCTCTCATTGTGCTCTGTTGTGTCCTCCCGGCTTGTGTACATCGGCGTGCAGATGACTGACGGCGAGACGCGACGCTGATGGAGTGTCGTCCGGTGGAGCCGACGTACGCTGAGGTCTTCTCGCAGTTCGCTGGAGCCTCCTCTCTCAGGCGACGCGCTCAGCTCCATCGGCAGGCCTCCTCGGCGGTCGCGCTGTCGGCGGTCATTGACACCGCATTTGCTGCTTGCATGCGTCCAGCGCGTCCTATTGCGTCTGCGTCGTCATGCACTACCTAGGGTCCCAGTTGCATGTTGCATGGCCCTGTTTGGCAGCACAAACCGTTGTAGGCACTATCTGTGTTTAGGCTGCCATAACTCCTCGCTACTATTTTTCTAGCAGATTCTGACCGCACGGCTGCGTTCGCAGCGGCGGTATTATGGTATGGTCCAGTTTTCAGGCAAAACGGACGACGCCCGGGTTTTGGGCTGTCGGCTGCCTGGCAGGCCTCACCGAGAAAACCTGCCAGCCTGAACTGAGCTATTTTCTGATTGGCTGTTGAACTGAGTAACAAGCTCTACAGAGCTGGGGGGGGGCCTAGAACTTGGAGGGGTCTCCCATTGTTGTTCATTCTTGATTACTAATCAGTCATTGTCAGTTTTCAGCTGCTTTCTGGCGCTAACTCTGGCGCGCGCGTTTCTGAGTAACAAAACCCAGAGCTTCCAGACTTAGACTCTAGAGCAGCAGACTGAGGGGGTAGCTGACCTAAACAACGAGCGTGGAAGCCCGCACGCTGCATCAACAACGCTGCTGCCCCAACACGCTGCATAGTTTCCTTCTGGACCTGCCCAGCATGGACTCTGCCCAGCGCGTCAGCACTGACGCCAGTGCCACAAACCCAGCATGGCCGTCATGCTGAGTAGCCCCCACCGGAGGCCAGCACTAATGGAGCCCCCACCATTGCATGTGTCAGTGTCAACGTGGTCCCCATGAGCGCCCCAATACCGGTGCTAGTGCCAGTGCCACCATGACCCCTGCATGCCAGCCCGTCCACGCCCTTCCCCCACCACCCTCGTCTCTCCAATGCTTTCCCCATGCTTCCACTCTCTGTCCCCCCCCCCCTCCCGTCCTTGTCCCCATCCACCCTCCCTCCTCCCCCTTCACTCCCCCACCCCCACATCCGTCCTCTACCCATCCCTCGTTTCTCCACATCACCCTCGCCCTCCTCCACACCCTCCCCTTCTCTCTCCCCCTCTCCTTCTCTCATGCCCCCTTCCTCCCTCCCTCCCTCCTCATCTCCTCTCATCCAGTCTCCCCTCTCCCCATCCCCTTCCCTTCCCCCCTTTCCCTCCCTCCCAACTCCTCTGTTGCCTCTTCCTCCCTCCCCTCCCTCTCCTGTCTCTCTGCCTTAAAATCCATTATTTCCGTAGATGGAAAAAGAGAGATAGAAAGAAATGCAGGGAGGCAGAGGGTGTTGGTTTATCTGTCAAACACGCAAGTGACCTTTTGACTCCTTCACTCACACACACACCATTCCTGCAAGTGACTAAGCAGAACAGAAGCTGTGGAGCCGTGCATCACTAGCGTCTCTGCCGGGTGGAAGATCAGTGGCTCGACCATGCACAGCCCTGTTGGAGTGAATATCTTGCTGCTCCAAACATTTGGTGATGAGCCTTGTATGGCTGAAACATGAGAGAGCTCGTTAGAGATGCATGCTCCACATACGCTCGTGGTCGATGTGGTTTGTGGTTTTATGTACTTTGCATGTTGTGCTAACTGTCTCGTTCTTGCCCTGGTTGCTAATCCTACGGGGTCACACGCTCAGTCGCTCTGAGGTGTGAGAAACCACGGCGGTCTTTTGGCCGACCGGTTTGGTTCGACCCCGGGGTGGCGGCTGGGCCCCACTTCGAGATGTTCGAGTGGGTGGCCCGGTCAACCGTGGCTAAGAGATCGCTGGTCACTTACTCTCCTTACTCTCGCTCTCGCTACTCAACCAAGTGTGTTTTTTCACCAACTTCTTGTCCCACCCGTTTCCATGGCTACTGCGTGTATCATGCTTGCTTGGTAGTGAATGCGTCAGCCTTCTGCCGCTGCCTACTGGTATCCGTGCATGAGAGAGAGACACCTCCACTCCATTGATCCTTGGTGGCTTGTGGTGTGGTACACGCGACGTTCACGGCTGCGATCGCGGCCGTGACACTCTTATCCGTCCACGCCGCAACTTCGCCGTCCGGCAGTTCAGCAGTCTCTCGTCCTAGCTGATCCAGGCTCTCGACACTGTGACACCCCAACCTTGCATTTCGGCACTCTACGTGCCACGACACTTTCGCCTCGGTCCGTTGAACCCTAAAACATCTCCGCACCTCAGTAGCACCACATCACTGCAGACCAGCGGTCTCACGGCCCTGTAGCACTGTGGCGCCGCGGCTGTCTCGCCACGGCCGACCGCCTCTCAGCGGCCCCACAGTCCCGCAGATCCAGAGCCCCACGTGGCTCCGCAGTCTCGCCCCGGCCAGCTGTGTCTCAAGTAGCTCCACAGTTCCGCAGGTTCGCGGTTCCTCTGCTCTGCACACCACTGCGGTGCCTGGTCTCTCTCGTCTCGGCTGTCCGCACCTCAGCAACACCATAGCACTGCAGGCCAGCGTTCTCACAGCCCTGCAGCACTGTGATGCCGGGGCTCTCTCGCCACGGACGACCGCCTCTCAGCGGCCCCACAATCCCACAGGTCCGGAGCATCACGTGCCTCTGCACTCTCGCCTCGGCTAGTTGTGTCTCAAGCAGCTCCGCAGTTCCGCAGATTCGCTGTTCCTCTGCTCTGCAACACTGTGAAACCGAGTCCTACTGGGCTTTCTGGCCATTGAGTAGCACAACTTTGCTGCTGGCCCGCAGACTTGCGTCTCAGTATCGCTACGACGCCGAGGCCTCCTGGCCATTGAGCACTGTCTCTCAGTACGCCCTGCTGCACTTTCTCTCAACCACCGGCAGCAGCAACAGCCGCTTCTCCGGCCTCGTCTGCCACCCTGGCTACACCACCGAACGCAGGACCCACTCCCACCTCTCCAAGGGGTCTACGTGATCGCACCCGCCTCGACAAACTGATTGATCTTCACGAGGAGGAGGCAGATATTACGGCGTGGTTACGCCTTCGCCGCCATTGTGACAGCCCTAGGTACCACCCCGGGGAAGACTACGATCCTGCAGACGACGAGGCATGCGAAGACGTTGTTGTGTACGCGGCTTACTTTCAGTCCGCCTCGGATGACTCCCCGACCGTGCAAAACGCGCCAACAACGGGGCCACCACGTGAGCAACGTCGTCCCCCATCTCCTGTAAGATTTCCCGTTACCCGTAGAACGCGTCGGCAAAGTTAGTGAGACGCTCAAGGGGCGGCAGCTCCAGCTGCACCAACAGCCCCAACAGAGCAAGCCGAGGCAACCTCGCGTCGCACTGCGTCCTCCGCTGCATCTCAGGCTGCTGCTGCACCATCTGGGCCTGACATTCTCACTGCCCTAGAAGCAGCACTTGTCTCCTGCACTGCCGTTTCTTCCACGTTTGTTGCTACAACGCGTGCTGCACGTGCACCTGCCAACACTGCTACTGGCAAGGCTGTTGAAACCTACACTGCTGTAGCCACTTACCAGGGTCCTCTTTTAGCCGCTGCAGTCAACATAGCAATGCAGGTCGTACCAGGAGCTAACATAGTCGCATCAGCAGGAGCCTGAGGCGCCACTGCTCTCTCCAGCGCCATCGAATCCATCCAGACTTCTATCTCTCAGTTGTCCTCTGCAGCTGCGTTCTCAGTGTTTGGTCACCCGATTCGTGTCGCGGTCACAGCTGCAGCTGTCGTCTCCCCCCTCACAGGTACTGCTCTTGCTAGAGTTGCCTGCCTCATCATCACCACCTCATCTTCAGTGGCCGTCATTGCTGCCTTTGCAGCGTCTGCACTGCCACCACTGTTTGCTTTGCAGCATTACCATGGGTGAGCTTTGAGCTCCTTGCTGCTTGGGAATGGTCTTCTCTTCCTTCCTTCCCTCCTTGTGGTCGTGCTCTTGCATTCCACACTGTTGCGGAGCTCCACCCATCCAGACATCGTCCTCTCTCATTTCCCACGCCCACTGGGGCAAGGAAAACGCTGCCGAAATTTTCTTTAGTGATCCACACTCACCATGCCTGTCGACGATGATCAGTATGCTGCTTTGTTGGAAGAACTGCGCAAAGAGCGTGCTGCTCTTCAAGCAGCTCTCACTGCAGAGCGCATTGCAGAAGAGAAGCTGTACACAGAACAGGGTGATCAGGAGACTTTTGCTGACCACATTGCCGATATCGTGCTCAACCTTGCAGCCTGCATTATGCGCAACACCTGCCGCCTCAGCTACTGCTGACATTGCTGCTGCATTCTCCACCTCTCCCGCTTCCACATCCAACACCACTGGCTCTTCCACCTCTAACTCCCTTGCTGTTGCTGCAGCAATAGGGGCCACTACGGCCAAAGCTCTTGCACAGCCCGCACAGCGCAAACCTGACTTTGACTCAATACCACCGCACTTCACCTCTAACCTCTCTTTCGCTTCATGGGAGGTTCGTTTCAGTGCTTGGGCACAAGGTGAGCAGCTCTGGGAGAACTATCATGTGCCCAACCCCGCTGCTAATCCTCCCTTTGTGCCTATTGACTATGAGTCGTCGCGTGCCGTATGTGCTCACATTCGTGTGGGACCCAATGATCTCACTAATGAGATTGGGTCCTACGACACCGACATTGCTCGCCGCACGCTTACTGACCCTGTTGGCGCCTACGCTCTCATCAAGCATCGTACCACTGTTATTGGGCACGCTGCACAGAGTGTCCTCACACGGCAATTCAACATACTCTCCATGCGTGCAGACGAGACTACAGATGCCTACTGGGCCCGCAGCCTCCGTCTTCTGAAAGACCTTGGCAAAGCAACGCCTGGCCAACTACCTGTTGTTCTTTCCATTGTCAACGGTCTCATTCCTGAGCTGTCTGACATTTTCAGGGAGGTGAAGGCCTCTGAACTTGAGCGGCTTGCTGCCGAGCCTGTGCCTGCTGACTCTCCCCCAGGCATTGGTGCTCTCTGGGAATTCACCTCCCAGCGTCTCACTGATTGGTGGAGCACCCTTCAAAACGGATTCACCGTACAGCAGTTGCAGCTGCTACCACCGCACTGCCCTCCACATCATCCTCCTCTACCTCTTCCTCTTCTCTGTTTTCCTCGGCCACATCTCTTCTCAACCAAGGTGGGGGAGGTGGTGGCCGTGGTCGTGGTCAGGGCAAAGGCAACGGTAGCTCTGGCTCTGGGGGCCAAGGCGACCCTGGCAAGGGCAAAGGCGCCAACAACCGCCTCTTCCACCTCTAGCACTGTCACGTACTAGAACTAAGGCTCTGTCGGCCACTCTGCATCCAAGTGTCCGTCACCACCAGACAACGAGCGCCTCGCCTCCACCATGCGTGCACACCGGGAACGCTGCTCTGGTGGGTCCGGAGGTGCCGCTCGCACGGCCACTTCCCTTGCTCCCTCTAGCAGAGGCACACCTGTCACCACGGACGCTGCAGCTTACAGCTCCGCTGCGACTCCACCCTCACTCCTGTACCCCTGGGGTTGGCCCCTGGGGTATGGTGGGCCTGTCTTCTACGACCCGCCGTCCGGCGCCTACTTTCCACCCACCTTGGCGTCTCCATCCTACCCTCCCTATTGCCCATCCTCGGGGTTGATCATCACTCCGGATCCTCCTGAGGATGAGCGTCAGTTGGATGCAGCACTGTCACACGCCGTCCACCAGCGACACCTTCATGATCAGGGAGGTGAGAGTGAAGGCTCTGGGTCAAAGCCTCTAACGTGTGTTGTTAATGGTGCGTTGCGTAGCTGTTCGTCCGATCACGTTCTTGGTTGTCCTCCCCCGATGTTTCGTGGATTGAAGATTGGCAGTCCGTGCGCTTGCCTCGTTGTCTTGCTGCTTGTGGTTGGCGTTTTTCTCTGCACACAGCCTTTGCCGCAGTCAGTTGTGACCTCTCCAATGTTCGTGCGTCGGGTGGCTTCTGAATTCTTGATTCAGGCGCCACCCACCACATGACCTGGTCGCCTATTTCATTTGTCTCCCTTGGTCCTGTTGGCTCTGTTCATTTTGTCCGCACTGGCTCCGGCCAATTGCTCCCAGTCCAGGGGGTTGTTGTACGCTTTGTTGGCCCTGGGGGGAAACTGTTCTTGCCATACGTCCTGTACATTCCATCGCTAGAGCTGAGTCTCCTCTCTGTCACGACGCTCGACGACCAGGGCATGGAATTCTTATCCAGTCACGGCATTGCCTCTGTCTCACACTTCATGTATGGTCGTATTCTCCTGCAAGGCACACGTTGTGACCGTCTATTCCGTGTGTCCACATTCGCATCCGCTCCTGCCACCGCTGCCCATGTGTATGTTGCGCTCTCATTCACACCTGCTCATGCACAACTGCTGCATTGCCGCCTGTGCCACATCCACACAACAGCCATCGACAGCCTGCTTCGTGTTCGTTCTGCCGATGGCCTTGATGCTGCCACGTATCCAGCTCCTTGTCCCCCTGACTGTCTTGACTGTGCTCAAGGCAAAATGCATCGGACCCCATTCTCCACTTTAGAGTCTCGCACTTCTCACCCTCTTGACTTTTTGCACGCTGATGTCATGGCTCTACTTCCTCATGACTCTCTTGGGAGTGTCGGGCGTTACGTTCTTTGTCTCATAGATGAATTTTTGCGCATGCGTTGGGTCTTTGCCCTCAAATAAAAGAGTGACGTTTCCTCCACCCTCGAGTCTTGGCTTCCCCATGCTGAAATTTCTTGTGGTCGTCGTCTTCGTGTCTTTTGCCGCGACCGTGGGGGTGAATTCATTGGGCCCACCTCTTGTTTCCTCTCCTCTCACGGTATGACCGTCAAAACCACCGCTCCTTACACACCTCAACAAAACGGTGTGTTTGAGCACTGGAACCGCACACTTGCTGACGGTGTTCATACTCTCCTCAGTGCCTCTGACCTTCCTCCCTTGTTTTCCTTCGAGGCCATGTCCTATATGACATGGGTCTGGAATCGTGTTCTGCACGATCCCCTCCCACGTCATGTCACACCGTTCGAACGCTGGTTCGGTCATCGTGCTGACCTTCGCCTGGCTCGTGTCTGGGACTGCGTCGCTGCCGTGTGGCTCCCCGAGGATCTCAGTGATGGCAAATTCAGTCCACGTGCTCGCCTGTGTAACTTCCTTGGGATCTCAGCCATGTCCAAAGCCTAGCGCTTCTAGGACCCCGATCACGCACGCGTTTTTGAGTCTCGCGACGCCCTCTTCTTCGAGAACGTCTTTCCTCACGATCTTTCTCGTGTTGCTCCACCCTCTTCCTTGTCCTCGCTCCGTTGGCTTGGGGGGTTGGGTCTATTCCAGCCTCAGGTCTCGCTGACGCACCCCCTGTTGACTCAGCCCCCTCCTCTTCAGACCCTCCTCTTCATACATCTGATGTGACCACCTCCGATACTCTGCCCAGCACTCCGTCTGCATCCTCATCCGACCCTTCCACAGCGTCTTCCCCTTCCTCATCCTCTGAGTCTTTGTCAGTGCCTCTCAGTGATCCCCAACGGTCTGCTGATGCCACGGCACAGTCACCTCCCTGCACTGTCGCTGAGTCGCCTTCACAGCCTGTCCTCCCGTCGCCTGTGATCTCTGGTGAGACTGTCACGTCGCCAGTCACAGGTGTGCCTCCAGTCGTATCTGAGCCTTACACTCGTGGGGGCCGGCTCCGTTCACTTCCACAGCGCTCACAGTCACACAGTCCGCCCAATCCTCACAACGTCACACCCGCTCTAGTGCACCCCCCACTACAACTGGCTCCACTACCAGACCGATTGGCCTTGATGCACTGGGTCTTTTTGTGAGCGTGGTCCACCCCAACTCAGCAGTGGGCTATGCACTGGTTGCTCATGAGTTTCACAGTGCTCTGGATGCCTCATTCGCCAGCTACGTCACCATGTGCTTTGCAGCTAGCGGTCTTCCCTCACTTCCTACAGAGCCCACCACTGTGCGCCAGGCAAGGGAGGCAGCGGATGCTGATCTCTGGGGAAAGGCCATGCAAGAGGAGCTCACGGCCCTGAACGAGCATGAGATCTTCGAGCTTGTTGATCTCCCAGCAGGCTGCAAGGCTGTCTCAACTCGCTGGGTACTTCAACACAAGTTGAAGCCTGACGGAACGATCGACAGGTACAATGCACGGCTCACCGTCAAGGGATTCTCCTAGATTCCTGGCGTTGACTTTGACGAGACATTTGTCCCTCTGGGACGTTACATCACAGCTCAAGCTCTTTTGAGCCTGGTTGTCCAGTACGACTGGGAACAGAAACAGATGGACGTCAACAATGCATTCTTGCATGAGGAGATCTACATGGTGCAGCCTCCAAGCTTCACGGATGGCACAAACAGGGTCTGGCGGCTGCGTAAAGCCCTCTACGGGCTCAAGCAGTCCCCTCGCTGCTGGAATCTGGAGATCTCAGCCACCCTTGAGAAGGGTGGCTACCGTCGTAGCAGTGTCGATCCGACGCTCTTTCTGAGTGTACCCTCGCAGCCCTTGGTGGCCATCTTGGTCTGCGTGGATGACCTTCTCATTGCATCACCTAGTCCCACCGCCGTGTAGTCTGTGAAAGCTCTATTGCAGTCCACCTACAAAATGAAGGACCTGGGTCTGGCTTGTGTGTTCATGGGCATGGAGCTTGAGCGGGGCCGTCAACGCCGGACACTTCATGTCCATCAGGCTGGCTACATTCGCAGCCTGGGGGATCGCTTCTCCTCCATGCTCGCTGACACTCCCACTGCATCGACACCCATTACACCAGCTAGGCAGCGTCTGCTGAAGTCACTCGACGTGACTCAGCTTGTGGAGACTGTCGATGTCACCGATCACCTCAGTGTGATTGGATCTCTCATGTACCTTGCCACCACCAACAGAGCGGACGTAGCCTTCGCGGTCAATTTCCTTGTTGAGTTATCCCAGCAACCTCGTCAAAAGCACCTGGAGGCTGCACTGCGTGTCGTTCTCTATACACTATCTACTACATGTGTAGAACTGTGCTACAGGCCACAACCCTCTGTGGTGGTCGATGGATACACTAACAGTGAATGGGCTCACGATGCAGATGCACGTAGCCGCACCGGCTATATCTTTCTCGTGGGTGGGACCGCTATCTCGTGGAAAAGTAGTAAGCAGAGTTGTGTTGCACGTAGCTCCTGTGAGGCTGAGTATGTTGCCCTTGGCTCAAGTACGTGTGAGTGTCTGGCTTTCTTGCTTGCTTCAGCAGCTTCGTGTATCCATCCACTGCATCACATTGCATTGCGACAATCAAAGCACCAAGGCGATTGCTGAGCATGATGGAATGCATCATTCACGTACAAAGCACATCAACATTGAGCATCACTTAGTACGTGAGCGCATTGCCACAGGAGAGGTCCAGGTAGTCTGGGTCGACACGTGTCAGCAGTGTGTAGACTTTCTTACCAAAGCTCTGAGCAGTGGGATGGTCAAGGCAGCTGTGCATGCAGTTGGCTTATTGCATGTACGCGATGCTCCAGGCTGAATTGACATGCTTTATGAGTCCCTCGTCTGTGTTCCTTTGTGTGGTGTATGGGCTGTTCATCTCTGGGTCATGGGGAAGTATTGGTTTGTCCGTCAAACACGCAATGACCTCTTGACTCCGTCACTCACACACACACACACACCATTCCTGCAGGTGACTAAGCAGAACAGAAGTTTGGAGCCGTGCATCACTGGCGTCTCTTCCGGGTGCAAGATCAGTGGCTCGACCATGCGAAACCCTGTTGGAGTGAATACCTTGCTGCTCCAAACATTTGGTGATGAGCCTTGTATGGATGAAACATGAGAGAGCTCGTTAGAGATGCATGCTGGACATACGCTCGTGGTCGATGTGGTTTTGTGGTTTTATGTACTTTGCATGCTGTGCTAGCTGTCTTGTTCTTGCCCGGGTTGCTGATCCTACGGGGCCACACACTCAGTCGCTCTGAGCTGTGAGAAACCATAGCGGTCTTTTGGCCGACCGTTCTGGTTCGACCCCGGGGTGGCGGCTGGGCCCCACTTCGAGCTCTTCGAGTGGGTGGCCCGGTCAACCGCGGCTAAGAGATCGCTGGTCACTTACTCTCCTTACACTCGCTCTCGCTACTCAACCAAGTGTGTTATTTCACCAACTTCTTGTCCCAACCATTGCCACTAGTATCTACTACGTGTATCATGCTTGCTTGATAGTGAATGCATGTCGGCCTTCTGCTGCTGTCTACAGAGGGTACGTGAGAGGACGGAGGGAGAGACAGAGAGAGAATTAGAGAGAGAGAGAGAGAGAGAGAGAGATAGAGAGAGAGAGAGAGAGAGAGAGGGAGGTGGGAGGGAGGGAGGGAGAGAGAGAGAGAGAGAGAGAGAGAGAGAGA
>SZWC01014082.1:31077-53543 GCA_023375785.1 Penium margaritaceum | reverse complement strand
CCTCCTCCTCCTCCTCATCCTCCTCTTCCTCCTCTTCTGTCGAAGTAAACAATCTAGTCAGAAAGGACTGGTGTTATGTACCTAAGCTGTTCTTCTTCGCTCACTCCGTTGGATTTTCAGAAACGATTCTTTGGTAACTTCGGAGCAATATGCACGTTTGCTTTTCTGGGCACTACTTTGTCAGCTTTGTTCGTTGGTGGCTTTTTGTAAGTTCATCTGCTCAAGGTAGAAATGCTTGTGGTGCAAAATTTGTCAGTCAGCCAACATGTTGTGTTATGCTGTGCTGGGCAGGTACATGGTTGGCCAGTTTCATTGGGCACACTCCATGTCCTTCCTTGTGTGCCTGAACTTTGGCGCTCTCATCTCAGCGACAGATCCCGTAACTGTACTTGCTGTGTACCATGTGAGTTGCTAATGGGAAGGAGGCCTCCCTCGCTCACCATTTTTTCCCTTTTTGTTTCAGTGCTCACAAAGTTTTTGGGCCCTCGTGTGAACGCAGGAACTTGGTGTCGATGGCAATCTGTATGCTTATGTTTTTGGGGAGTCTGTCCTCAACGATGCCGTAGCTATAGTTATGTACAGGTGTGAAAAATGAGCCTCTTGGGACGCTATGCGCTTTCAGCATGTTTTAGAGGACAGACCCATGATTTGTGGCTACAATCTATGTGTGCAGGACAGTGCTTTCATTTCTCATCAGCCGTGTAGATGGGCGAGGAATTGAGGAGGCCATAGGGTTTTTCATCATTAATCTAGTCGGTTCCTTTGCAATTGGTAACAGATACCTAAGAAGCTTCAGCTACCAGCATGTGCATGTTCGCCCCTTTTAAATTTTTAACGCATACTGAGTTGCCTGTAACAGGAGTCATAATTGGACTCGTCAGTGCCCTGATTTTCAAGCATGGTTATTTTGAAGAGGAAAGGTCAGAAGAGCGACCGCGGAACCATCATGTCGCCTCTTTTGGTTCTCCACTAAATGCAGCGTTTGAGGATGTTGCAGCTTGGTCATGTTGCAAGCTTGCCTCCTGAGCCTTTTTCCCTACATGGTGAGTCACAGTAGCATGCAGATGACCTCTTGTGTGCATGAGACAAGAAAAAATTCACTGGTCTCTTACTAGCTCGGTGGTGACTTTGGTTTTTTTTGCAGGCTTACATGTTGGCGGATGCCCTGGAGCTATCTGGCATTGTTGCAATTCTTTTTGCTGGTATAACCATGAAATATTACACCGCGCCCCACCTGACACCAAAGGCTCGTGAAGTAACAAGCAACTTCTTTGCGATGTTGGCCAAGCTTTGTGAAGCCTTTGTGTACGTCCACCAGCCAGATAGAATTCTGGCAAAAAAACTCCCAGAGCTTTGTTTTCATCGCACCATACTTGGCTGCAGATTCATATACATGGGCGTTGCTGTGTTTTTGGAGCAGCAAAGCTGGCAAGATTACGGGTTTGCCCTGTTCACCATAGTGCGTGTCATTTACTACAGCCCTAGCCCTTAAGTTTTCCCGATTCTTTTGCATGTGTTCTCAATCCCTGTTTTTTGATGCTCTGGTCATGATCACATCAACCATTCCCCTTTCCACTCAAGAACAGCTGGCAGTGCTTCTTGGAAGGTGAGCTACCTTGTCAACCAGACTCTGCAACCTTTCTCTCTTCTTGGGAAAATGCTCCTGCTTAAGCTTGAGTTTCCTCTTGCAGATTGATCAACATCTATCCACTTTCTGCCATTGTAAACCTTTTCCGGGAAAAGGAGAGGAGGATACCACTAAAACATCAACATGCGCTCTGGTTTGGAGGTTTGGGGCTGGAGGCTGTGTCTTTGAACTATTCCCTGTACGGCAATAGCATCTTCTTTTTTAATTACTGAATCTGGATCTCTTGCTGGGCAGGCCTACGCGGTGCCATGGCATTTGCCTTGGCACTGCAGAGCGTTACAGATGTTCCCGGAGACCATGGCAGAGTGTTTTTGACGGCAACATTGATGACAATAGCCTTTACTGTTCTTGCAATGGGTGGAACCACTGCTTACTTTCTCCAGTTCCTTGGCATTGAATCTCATGTGCACGACACGGTGAGTGTATGGCATTTCATGCACAAGCAGTAGTTTTGGGGGCTTCACTACGTCTCACAAACTCCTATGGCTGCGTGAAATACAGAATGATAGCACACAAAGCCTTCCAGATCTTCAGGTGAGTTTTCCCTGAAGAATCTTGCTCCTATGCCCACTGTTGAAGCTGTATAAACTGCAAATTGAACTCTCCACCAGGTACCTGAGAAGAGCGAGCCCACAAATGGTGAACTGGCAAATCAGCGCAGGCCGCTTCTGAGCGCAAAGCTGCGAAAGTTGAAGGAGGAGTAAGGATGTGTCCGTTATGCACTCCTTGAGTCTATTGTCTTCTTCTGGCGGCTGCTGATGGTCATGCTTTTGGGCTTTGCAGGGCCAGTTTTGAGAACTTAGATAAACGCTTCCTTACTCCTATATTTGCCAGTCCCAACAGGAGGCACACTGTTGCACCTGCCGATCTGTCCTTGGCTCAGAAGGAAGGCATGTCACTGAAAGAGAGCAAGAGCCTGCGATTTGAAAGGCTGGATGCTGGTGAGTGCTCTTTTCACGCACCATACCTTCTGGATTGTCCAATGGATAGTGCATCATCCTTATCGTGTTTACAATGCAGATGAAGACCGGACGTCAATTTCAAGTGATGGGTTTACCTTTCCGAAGGCCGTTGATGACATTGAAAATGAGCCTCCTTCAAGCGTTGAGCTTGTTGCTGTTGGTGGCTTCTCTGCTGAAGCTTCAGGGCGATTGAGCCGACGAACTAGTGGTGCCCAGAATCTGCGCCCTTGAGGTACAAATGAACTTGGGCTGATCGAAAAGAGGATTACATAACCAGCCGTCTGAGGCCTGTATCTTGGGGGTAATGTGAACCTGGCTTTGAAAAAGAAAGAAAAGCGCATTGAAAACATTCATTTGTGAAAAGCAATGTCAAATATATGACAAGTATGGAAGTTTTCTTGTTTGGTGCATGTCGAGGTAGCTACCAATGTGGGTAGAACAAGGACATGCAACATGCAATGAGCTTTTGTAAGTGGCATCTTTGGCATCCGGTTCTTGTGGACTTTCCACCATTGACACGCACCCATGGGGAAGGGATTCTTCGTTGTTCCCACCTGAAACACCATGGGCCTGTACCTGGTTCTCCTTCTAACTGGGATGATGAAAGGTCAGGGTGTAGGGATTAGACTGGAAGGAACAACATAACGGAAACAGATGGAGCACAAACAAGCAGAAGTACACATCAATGAGTGGGATTCATGGCCGGATTGGTAGCTCTTTAGTCCACCAACAAGTGGTGGCACCCTAAACACATGAGGCAACAACTCTTGTAAGAAAGAAGTTGAGGGAGCAGCTATGGTGAATAGCACTCTTGAAACCAGAAGCCATTACGAGGAGTGATAGGCAATAAGGCTCGCCCACAACCACCACGCAATCGGGCATCACACTTCAAAAGACCTTTTTGAAACCTCCTAGGCCAGCTGTGCTAGCTGAGCAATGAGATTTCAGCTACTGCTGTTGTCATGTGAACCAGTTCTGTCCGTATACAGAACTGCCTGTGACCTCTCGGACTTGTCCATAACCATGCAGATCCCAGATGCGGGCACATTTGACACCGGGCGCCGTCGTGTGGTGATCCACCAATCCACAGCTGCAGTTACTGCTCCCGGATACTTGCTGGGAAACTCTGCTAATTCTCCGAAGCCTCTAGAGCTTTTCTTGGTGGACTGGTACTGTGCCTCATTCACAAGTTTTTCATTATGTTTCCACCAATCGGCGCCAGACTAGTGCATGTATGCAATCGTTACCTTCGGCTCAAGATTCTACATCCGCAGGATCAGACGGTCCTGCATTGTGATGTGTGTGTGCGCTGAATTATGACAAAAACAGTGGTTTTGAGCCGGTTTAGGAAAAACTAACCTGCTACAAGGCACAACCTAACTGGCGCCTCTGGCAGCTATGTATCCTGTGTGCTTGTCAGTTGCCATTTCTCTCTGCAAAGAATCTTATGACTTTGATGACTAAACTAGACTATGTGTGTCTCGCCTTTCCAGACCGTTCCTGTTCTTGCACCTGCATTGCTTGCTAATGCGTTTGCGGACATGACAATGTTGCCACGACAGAGGGAGCTGTGCTAGAAAGCTTCCAGGAAGTTTCTCATGGTATCATAGTGGCGAGGCATCCCTGGCTGAGCTTCGCCGCAGAAACGGAGCAACGACAGCAGCAATGAGAGCGAAAGATGCAGCCACATTCCTGGGAGGACCCACCACGCCACGGTGACCCACTGCAGCCGGTAATAAGAGCAGAAGTGCAGTCGCGAGTTTAGCGGCAATGCAGGCCATCACAACATCAACAACAAAGACAGTAGCATCCACTGTTGTCGGAGATGGACAGCAGTAGCGGGAGGGGATGCAGCAGCCACAGCAGCTGAGCAGTGGCAGCGCAACAGCATAGCAGCAGCAGCGCAGCAGCTGCACAGGAGCATAGCAGTGCAACAGCCACAAAGCAGCAGCAATGAGGAAGCAGCAGTGAATCAGCAGCAGCAGCAGCAGCAGCAGCAGCAGCAGCAGCAGCAGCATGGCAGCACTGAAACAGCAGCAGTGCAGCATCAGCCGCGTGGCACCTGCGCAGCTGCAGCAGAAGCGCTTTTGTGTACTAGGGCTGCAGCGTAGTAGTACAACAGCCGCGGATTTTGTGGCTGCCATAGGAGCTACGCACAAGCGCGGCAGCACAGCAGCGCACTAACCATGGCTGCCACAGAAGCAGCTACTGTAGCTGGTACCGCAGCTGTTGTGCAAGGAGTGGCCAGCCCACCCCCGCCCCCTCCCCCCTCCCCCCCCCCCCCGCGTCACGTGCACCCCATGGAAAATGCGCGGAAAGTGATCGTCTTCTTCAGCATAAAGGAAAAAAATGGGGGGAGGGGGGGGGGGGAGAGAGAGAGAGAAATGGATCCAAGGGACAACATGCTGGAGGCCACCCACGGGGTCCCTCTTCTTGCTGATTTCAGTGTCAGGTTAGCTGACTCCAGCATCCCCTTGATGACATCAGCACAATGACTACTGACGCTGTCAATGCCTTCGCCAATTCTCTGGCCGAGACATCAGTTTTTTCAAGCATCACAAGCCCTCGAGAAACTCTAACAGACCGGAGTTTCTTTGATTCTTGCCGGTCGGCCCATAGTATGCGGTGCGCACAGCGCCCACCACTAGCGGGGAGAAGGGGTCGGCTGACCCAGGCTCATAGTGGGTAGGCACTGGCGGCGTGGGTGAAAGTGCAAGATCAGGCGTGGACACAGGTTCATGTGTGGGCTCAGGCACGGGTATGGGTGCAGGCGCAGTGTCAGGCATGGTCGCAGGTGCATGCACGGGTTCCAAAGAGCACACTGACCCAACGGTCAGAAGGGCGGGGTCCAGGGCGGCTGACAACGGATCGACATGTGGGGAGGCCCGGACGGTCACAGCGAATGGCCTAGGCTCCCCATCCATTGAGAATCCACATAACTAGGAGTGTGGTCTTAGGGTGTCGTGGAACTCAACAATGCAACAACAGGTGGGATCTCAGAGTTTACCACACTCTACAGTCTACAGACACAGTTTTCTACAGACTTGCAGTGAGAGCTTTTTGCCCTACTCATCCTCAGAGAACCAGATGCACGAGAAGGACTCCTTGAAGCAAAAAAGGGTGAGGTCAGCATGAAGTCCAGACCGGAGCTCATACGGTGTGACATGGTCCGGCAACGGACCGTGCGGTTGGCGATTCCAGAACCTTGTAACGTAGGAGAAGTCGTTGGAGTCGAAGGACTCTGGGAGGCCGCACTTCATGCGCATGGTGCAGACCGCATCCTCTGTTCCGGCGAGGCGATGAGGAGGTCGTCCGCATAGACCAAGACGGTAACAAACGGTCGGTCAGAGCACTAACGAAAAGAGCAGGGTCAACTGGACTGCGACGGTCGCCACCGCGCTCAAGGGTGGCAAAAATCTTGAGGTTCCAGCAGCACGGAGACTGCGTCAACTCGTACAATGCCTTGCGAAGGCACCAGACATGGCCGGTGCCATCGTCAAAGCCAGGTGGCTCAGTGCGGTAGATCTCCTCGTCTAGGTGACCATACAAGAATGTGTTATTGACGTCCATTTGGTACAGTTCCCAGTTATGCTGGGCAACTTGGCTCGGTAGTGCCTTGGCAGTAGTGTGCTTCCCCCCAGGGGCAAAAGTGGCATCGTAGTCGACTCCATACACTTGAGAAAAGCCCTTGGCAGTGAGACGAGTCTTAAAGTGCTCAACCATGTCGTTGAGCTTATGCTTGCGCCGGAACACCCAAAGTGGAGTACTGGCTTTGCGACCACGTGGGAGGTCCACCAATTCGTAAACGCCATGCTATGTGATTGCATCGAGCTCCTCACGCATAGCCTCCTCCCAGAGAGCAGCGTCTAGGGAAAACAAGCCTGAAGAATGATGTCAGGATCAGGCGGGAGGATCGTGCAGTCACGTGTAGTGAGTGTAGTGGTGACAGAGGCGTGGAACATAGCAGGACGAGACTCGGCGACTGCGACAATACGGAAAAACTCCTATGCGATCAGAGAATAGTCGACTGCTAAGTTGTGTTGGCTCTAGTGGGTGTGGAGGTACCCTCAAGGATGCCTAGCTCTCAGTGGTTCACGCTACCAAGGTTTGGGGCAGCCAATGGATACTTTAGGTGAAGAGTGTGGAGCACAAGGATCACGGATGTGAGTGGGCAGAACACGTCGCATTCAGTAGATCTGAATCGAAACACTTTTTTGTTACTTAGCATAGTGAGATTACATCAGATCCTTATTGCCTGTGATCTAAGCTTTCCAACGCATCCAAGCACGCCCAAAACAGACCAGTAGAGCCCCTGCTACGGCCGTCGAAGTAACCCTTGGTGGAGCCGCCCACCTTGCCTTACACGCTAGGCAACGGGAGGCGCTTCGATGATGACCTGTCGAAGCGCCTTTCCTCGCCCAAAAGTCAAGGAGAAGTTCACCCTGGTGAAGGAGAACTCTCTGGTTGCTTCCTTTATGGCCCTTGTGCATTTGGAGGTCGTTGGGGACAAACTCGGATCACTGGCGGTGGATTATCCCGCCACCCATGGCGGGTACCAGATTCCATCCCCCAAACACCCGATTTTCGGGCTAGGCTAACTTTCTGAATAATCACTCAAATCGAGCGATTCAAAGCTCGATCCTGCATGGAAAAATCCAAGGAATCCAAATCTAAATTCAGATCAGGTGTTCGACCACTCCTCAGTGGTCGAACCAGGAAGTACACTCAACGGCACTCATGGCAAGGGGTACACCATGTCAACAAGTTGGGCTGAATAATAGCTCCTGCCAACAGCTATTGTTCAGTCCATTGCCGCATCCAGTCCGGTGGCAGGAGCTGGCTGGTCAGTGGGAGGGGCCGAGGCCAGGCCAGACAGAAGAGCGGACACAGAATGACCAGTAGAGGGGACAGAGTGAGAGGAAGACTGCAAGGGACATAGACGGCCACGTGGAGCCCGACTGAATGGGACAGGGACAAACGAGAGTGGAGGAGCTATGGGGTCTGTTGCGGAAGCAACCAGCAAGGGATCGGGGTGAAGTGGAGAAGCGCTAGGTGACACGGACGATGAACCAGGTGAGGTCGTAGGAGATGATGTTGGAAATGAAGAAGAGATAGCAGCAGGTGATGACACGGGCAGTGACGCAAGCGCAGATGAGGATGAAGAGGCAAATGCGGACACAGACAGGGAGGCAGGCGACAATGCAGGTGCCGACAATGCAGGCAATGACGGAAGGGAGGGACACAGGCATGGATACCAAGACGGACGCTACTAGGGGCACAGACAAGACGGGAGGCACAAGGGAGTGTGGAGAGCCATCCAAGGGCCAGCCGGCCCAAGAGCTGCCACCCAGGCGTGTAACAGGGCCAAGAGAAGGGACAAGATGGACGATGTCACGAATGAACTTGCTCTCGAAGAAGAGAGCCTCATGTGACTCAATGACAGGATGACTCTCTGGGTCCTATAAACTCCATGCCTTGGACTGTGGCGAGACACCGAGGAACGGACATAGACGTCCGCGCGGGGAGAGCTTCCCATGACGCTGGTCCTTTAGGAGCCAAACACCAAAAACACACCCCCAAACGCGCGCAAGATGCAAGTCAGCGCGATGGCGGCACCAGTGTTCATACGGAGTAACGTGGTGGACAAGGGGGCCATGAGGAACCCGGTTCCAAGCCCAAGTCATGTATTTCATGGCCTCATAAGCAAAAGCTTCAGACAAGCCAGAATCGACCAGCATGGTGCATGGTACAATTCTAGCGTTCAGAAACGCCATTTTGCACAGGGCTATAGGGGGCAGACGACTCAAACCGGACATCGACCGACGTAAGAAGACGCTGGTTGGGCCCAATAAACTCACCACCATGATTGGAACGAAACACCTGTAGCTTGAACTGGCAGGCACGCTCTACCTCGACAAGCTAGGACAAGATTATGGGACCGACATCACTCTTCAGACGGAGGGAAAATCCCAACAGAAGCGGGAATTTTCCTCAGTCAGACAGTCGACATAACGACCGCCACTGAGGAACTCGACTGGGAACAATCCCATGACATCAGCATGGACAAGAGCGAGAGGCTCATGGGTGCGAGACATGGACATAAAGAAAGGGGAATGGTGCATTTGCCTTGCACAAATTCCATGCAGTTTGCAGAGAAAGTGGCAGCATCCATGCCAATGGCAGGCTGATGACGTAGCAGGTTGTGGATTTCACCAGTGCTCACATGGCAGAGGCGACCATGAAGCAAGTGCATATGCTCAGCAAAATACGTAGGAGCGGCATGGGCGTGAGTAGCAGCAGCGGCGGATGCACTAGGTGCAAAGAGAGGCACATGATACAGTTTGTCACAACAAAGGCCACGGAGCATGACACGCCCAGATGACTGCAATGAAACGGTATCCACACCACAAGACGCGACAAAATCCGTATCTTGATCGTCAAGGGTAGTGACCGACGGTAGACTCACCTCAAGTGGAGGCACATACAGGACATCAGGCAAGAAGACGTCACCCGATGGACCAACAAAATGCACGCCACCAATGTCCTGGACAGGCAGCATCCATCCTGAACCAGTACGGACAAAACGGACGTCCCCGACAGGCCCCAACAACACGAAAGTGACACGGGAATAAGTCATGTGGTGAGTGGCTCAAGATTCGAGAATCCATAAACCACGAGAAACATGTACAAGAGACGAAACGTGACTTGTAGCGATAGCACCCGAAACGGCAGTTGACGACGATGCCCAACCCAAACAATGGGCCAGAAGATGCGGGCACGTGGCATACTGCCAATCCTCTATCCATGCAGACCGTCCAACACCTCTCCCCGAAGGGACCCATCCGACTCACAGTGGTAACCGCTGGACCCTACCGCCAAACTCACAGCACAAGAAGCATCAGATGGTCGATGCTCAGGATGGCAGATCGATGAAGGAAAATCTGTGTGCAACTCATGGTGGACATGGCCGCAAGAGGAGAGGGATAGGGCGCACCAATGGCGGATGTGGATGTGGAAAGCCATGGAGGAGGAGTATACACCGCCGATGGTGGTCCGAAAAATACTGGAATTAAGTAAGGCGGCGTCCATGAGGCGTCGGGTGGTGGCAACACAGATGATTTCATGCTGGCGAAGAAACAACAATGACACGAACAACTGTGCGACAGAGGGTGGATGGTCCCTCTCCCTCGGCACGCGCAATGTGAGGCAGTGCACGGTCTCTAATCCTATATGTGTGAGGTCTCCCGTGATACCGGGACAGAACCCCGAGTATCCAGATCTCGACCGGAGTGAGTCAATTGCGACCAAAAATTCTAACAGAGGGTAGACTCCAAAGAAAATCCTCGGATAGGTCGACAAGGAGCCGGAAAAAAATACCAATGTTTCCTGGTGATATTTCTCACAAAAGGTGGTCTCCCGAGACATTGGGACACATTCCCACATGTCCGGGTCTCGACCGAGACTGGTGCAAGGGATAGAGGAAAAGAGGGTAAAAAATAAAGAGTAAAAATGAAGACAAAGAAAAGGAGGAAGAGAAAAAGAATAAAAGAAAAGAAGAGAGAAAATAAAAAAGGATTTAATCCCAGTGGCAAGGGCTGCCAAGAGGGGTTGCCTGCCATGTGGGCCCGGGTGCGACCCGGTCCTTGTTTTTTTATGCTCTTTGTCACCGGCGGCACTTGTCCAACCGGCAATGGACCAACTCGTCAGCCGGCAGGGTTCGCCAGCCGACGAGTTCGCCGATCAATGGGCTCGTCGATCAGCGAGCCTACAGTCAGGGAGTTTCCAAGCAGCTTCTCAATTGGAGCATTTGATGCTGCTACTGTTGCTGCTGCTATTGCTGAAGGGCATAGATGCTATTATGGCGGCTTCAGATGCTTATGCTACTGCTTGCGCTGCTGGTTCACTGCTGCTGTTGTGGTAACTTGTGCAAAAGATCCGATGCCGCGGTTGCTGCTGCTGCTACTGTTGCTATGGCTACGACTGCTCGCACAACAGCTCCACCGCTACTATAGCTCTTGTTTCTGCTGCTGATGCCACTGCTTCTACTGCTGCTGCTGGTAAAAATGTGGACCCAATGCAGTAGGGTCCACCATTGGCACAGGCATTGTTGGCGCCAATGGCTGTTGCAGTTGCTGACATTGCTAATGCTGCTGATGCTGCTGCAGCGGCAGTCGCATTGGTGTAGCTGCTGTAATCGTTGCTGCTAATGCGAGGTACAAATGTGGCTCCTGCTGTGGACGATGGCTGCTCCAAGACTGAATGCGTGCTGCTGCGAACACAAGTGTAGCAGCTGAAGTGTCGGCTGCTACTGCCGACGTTGTAGCTGCTGCAACTTGATGTCTGGCCACTCTGGCTGCTACGGCTGCAGCAGCAATGGCAGCTACGGTTGCCCCTACATCCGACGCGGCCGCCACAGCAATAGCTGCTACTACACTAGCCCAATTTAGGTGCGCTTGTGGCAGCCTTGAATTTCGTCACCACCAAATGTTGCTGCCAAGATGGCAGCCGCGACGAGGGGAACCTACCACAAGAAACTTTTAGCAGAATTCTTCCTCCGGCACTGCCGGAGGACTGGGTAACGTGAGCCCTCAGCTCAGGGCAAAAGGAACGAGCTAGTGTGCAGGTTGGGGCAGTGGCGTTGTTGATGCAGCGTGTGGGAACTAACGCTCGTTGCTTAGTCTGCCCCCTTAGTCTGCTGCACTAGAGTCAAAGTCTGAGAGCTCTGGTTTGTTACTCAAAAGTGTATGCGCCAGAGTTAGTGCCAGAAAGCAGCTGGAACGAAGTAATGGTCGATTAGGAATCAAGCATGAGCAACTGAATGAGACCCCTCCCTGTTCTAGCCTCACCTCAGCTCTGTGAGGCTTGTCACTAAAATAAACCAGCCAACCAGGAAAATCCTAGCGTTATCCTGTCTGGCAGAATTTGCTAGGTGAGCCTTGCCAGACACCAGACAGCCCAAAACCCGGGCGTTGTCCGTTTTGCCTAAAAACTGGACCATACCAAAATAACAACGCTGGAAACGCAGTCGTATAGTCAGAATCGGCAAGAAAAATAGCTATGAGTAGTTATGGATGTCCGAACTCAGGCGCCGACTACACTGCTCCTGAGGGCCAACTACGACTACTAATGGCGTGACAGCCAAGGGTAGCTGCCGATGGAGCTGGTTGTGTGAGGGTGCAGTGTCACAAGCACGAGGAGGAGGAGATCCACACGCTTGGCTTCACGGTGACACATCCACTCCAGCAAACAGCGCCCCGTCGGCATCAACGTCCATCCAGTCAGTCGTTTGCATGAGCATGTACACTAGCCGAGAGGTCACAGTATGAGTCAGTGCGGCAGTGCATGGACAAAACAACAACACTCCCCCATGACCCAAAGGCGACACTGTACATGAGCATGTAGAAGTAATTCTCCCCCATGCTCCCCAATCCAACACTCAGTGCATGAGCGAAAACAGACGGATCACATGTGCAACGAGGATGAGCGACGAGAACCCATGCAAGCGGAAGAGTCACACCACATGCATTGAGAGTAGCAATCCGACCATACTCACAGCCTTCTTGAATGAGTTTCACTTCAGCGCCTTGGTGAGGAAGTCAGCCAACTGCTTCACAGTCTCGACCCACACGATGTGAATACTGCCCTCATGCAACAAGGCCTACATGTAGTGATACTCAATATTGATGTGCTTCGTGCGTGCATGGTGGACACCATCGTTGTCGGCAATCGCGGCGGCACTCTTGTTGTCAAAATGCAAGGTGATGGACGACACAAGCTGACGCAACTCACCCCATAAACGACACAGTCACACACTCTCACATGAACCAGCGCCCAAGCCATGTACTCTGCCTCTGTTGTGCTGCGTGCGACACACCCTTGCTTCCTGCTAAACCATGACACTGTCCTATCCCCGATAACAGAGATCCAACCAGTGCAGCTCTTCCCATCTGGGCTCCATGCCCAGTCGCTGTCAGTGTAGCCCACGGCCACCACGGACGGCTGCCGACGGAATGTGAGGCCTCGACGTGGGGTGGGGACCACATATCACAACACGCCGACGGTTGCATCAATGTGCAGCTGGTGTGGGGCCTGTGAAAACTGGACGAGGACATTCACAGCAAAGGCGATGTCGGCACGTGTGGTGGTGGCGAGAAATATGAGTGACCCAATGACGCGGAGGAACGCTGTGATGTCCACCGCGGCACCCAAGGTGCTGGCGTCAGTGGCCTTCAGCTTCACATGCCCGTATGGGGTCATCGAGGTGGAGGCACTCGGGATAGTTGTCAGGAGATCGGCGAAGTGGTCGGCTAGCATCTGAACATACGATGCCTGATGTACCCGCATGATGCCGTGTGCAAGATCGCGGTCAATCTCCATCCCAAGAAATACCTGCGTCGGCCAGAGGTCCTTCATCTTCTAGGTTGCCTTTAGCAACTCCTTCACTCGCTTGACAGCGGCAAGGTCGGGAGACGTGGTGAGTAGGTCGTCCACGTAGACAAGAATCGCAGCGAAGGGAGACCCAGGAGGAGTGATGAAGAGTGTCGGGTCTACGGTGCTACGGATAAATCCGCCCTTAGAAAGGGTACGGCTGATCTGGATGTTCCAACACCAAGGAGACTGCTTGAGGCCATACAGAGCCTTCCGCAGTCGCCTGACTCGGCCCGTCCTGTCCTCAAAGCCAAGGGGCTAGACCATGTAGAGCTCCTCACCATTGAGAGCGTCCTGAAGGCGTTGCTTACATCCATCTGGTGGAGCTTCCAACCATGCTATGGGACCAGGCTAAGGAGCGTCCGGTTGGTCGTGAAACGGCCAACCGGAGCAAAGACCTGGTCATAGTCCACTCCAACAACCTGGGAGAAGCCCTTGGTGATGAGCTGGGCCTTGTACATGTCCAGGGTGTCATCTGGCTTCCATTTCTGGCAAAAACCTCACTACGTCCCAATGGCCTTGCGGCCAGAGGGAGCTCCACGAGCTCGTACACTACGTGCTTGTTGATGGCAACGAGCTCCTCCCGACAGGCAGCCTCCCATTGGTCTGTGTCGGGGGCGGCACGGGCCTCACGTCAAATTTGTGGGTCAGGTGCCAGTGGGGAAGGCCGTGCCGTCAGCACACGAGCAGCGCAAAGTCCTGTAGGAGCCCGGGCCAGAGTGGCGGAGACCGCATGGCGATGCTCCTCGGAGATGAGAGCATAGCCGAGGGCCGAGCAAGAGTGAGTTTCCTCAGCAACGAGGCCAAGGGACGTCAGGCCAAGGACCTTGATGCCGGACTCACTGCTCACAAAAGTGTGAGGGGGGGAAGGTGTGTCGACAGGTGTGCTGGAGGCTGGCCGGGGGGGCCTGGTGCGAGGAACCGGGGACAACTCAGGCTTGCGGGGCTACAAAATTCCACCAGGCGCGCGGGTGTATACCTGGTGCACCGGGGGTGCCAGTGACGGGAGAGGCAGCCCGGTGAGGACGAGGTGGCAAGGCGAGGGTAGGCACCGGGTCCGATGCCGTGGAACTGCTAAACACCGGCGGATCGACGAGGACGGGTGTATCGGAGGCTAAAAGGGGGTCCCCCAAGGAGTCACACAGGGTTGAGAACTCAGTGGAAGACTCCATCTCCGACGGGTGCACGACATCACCAACAGGGGAACTGGACGACGAGGTGGGTGCCAAGGGAGGAGCATCCAGGCCATCCGTTGTCGAGGGTGTGGATGCAATTGGGACAACCTGAGCCACTGGGACCCGGAGCAGCGGCGCGAGAAGTATCTCCCCCACGAGACGACTGCGACAGAAGCAGAGAGGAGGTAGACCAGACGCAAGGGAGGTCGCGAGGAAAGAGGTCCTCAAAGAGTAGGCATCACACAACAACATGATGCCAGACTGGGTCCCAGACCGCCAGGCCTTGCACTGACGCGAGATACCGACGAAGGTGCAGAGATGGCCGCGAGGGGCAAGCTTGCCATCCCGCTGGTTCTCAACGAGCCAAACGCTCACGACACACCTCCAAACACGAGCAGGCCGAAGATCGGCCGCTGACCGCACCACAATGTGTACGGCGTGACCTGGCGGGTAAGGGGACCATGGAGAACGTGGTTCCACACCCAAGTCATGTAGGACATGGCCTCAAAGAAGAAGCCCTCGGACAAATTGGACTCGACACGCATGGTGCGGAGAGCATCGACCATGGTGGGGTTCCAACGCTCGAAGACACCGTTCTGCTGCGGTGTCCCAGGGACGGATGTCTCATGATCGACCCCATGACTGGCGAGATAGGCAGTGGTGTCCCCCATGTACTGCCCGCCGCGGTCAGACGGAAAACGGCGGAGGGTGCGACCGCACTCGCGCTCAGCCGCGAGATGCCAAGCGCGGATGGCAGAGGCCACGTCGCTCTTCCGGCGGAGGCAAAGGACCCAGCAATAGCGGGAGTAGTCATCCGTGAGGGTCAGCACATACTAGTTGCCCTCGACAACAGGCGCGACCGGGAAAGGGCCCATGAGGTCCAAGTGGACAAGCTCCAGCGGGTGCGTGGCCCGAGAAGAGGACACAAGGTAGGAGGCTTGATGCATCTTGCTTTAAACGCAGTCGATGCACTCGGTATGACAAGGCTACTGGAAACTGGAGGGATTGAGTCCGAACACGCGTTCGGTGTGGAGCATGCTATCGACAGCATCAAAGTGTACGTGGCAAAGGCGATAGTGGAAGAGGTGCACGTGTTGGAGGAAAGAACACCAGTGACAAACACATGTGCAGTGTCTGACGAGGAAGGGGACATGGATGAAGGAAGTCGAGTGACGTGCCAGAGGTTGTCATGGCAAAAAGCACAGAACATGACCTGACCGGATGGGCGAAGAGAGACAGTGCCAATGCCACAGGAGTGACGGACGTCCATGCTCATAAGGTTGAGAGCCGTGAAGGACAGGAGGCTGAGTTCCAAACCCGGCACATACAGCACATCGGTCACGAAGACGTCACCAGACTGACCGCAAAAAACGAACGATGCCAACACCACAGACTGGCAAGATCTGTCCAGACCCCGTCCGGACACTGTGAACATTCCCAACGGGACCAAGCATGCTGAACACCTGGCGACAGGACGTCATATGATGTGTGGCCCCGGAGTGAATGATCCAGGTGCCATCAGGGTCTCGAACCGACGCCGTGACGTTACAGTGAGTGACAAAACAGGACACAGGAAGAGAGACAGAGGTCGCAAGCTAGGCAGACGAGACAGATGTGAAACGGTCATGCCAGTCATCCAACCATGCGACATCATCCAAAGCCGGCCCCGAAGGGAAACAGACGGCTTCCCCGAGGTCTCCTCGGAGGTCGGTCTCTGTCTGGTAGTGGGAGACCTCTCGGCTAGCAGTCACACAACTCGTACTTCCCTGGGGAGGAGTCGTGATGCCGAGTTGCGTGGTGATGAAGCTCTACAGCTGGCGGATCCAATCAGCGGAGTCGACAGGAGCCACGGACTGCGGGGTCACAGCTCCGGACAAGGGATACAAAATCCACTGGGATGGAGGCTGTGGGCAGTACACTAACTGCGTCAAAGCGTACTACTGCTGCTGTAGAGGTACCGCTTACGGATGTAGCTGCGGCGGGACATATTGTTGCTGCTACTGCTGCTGATGGAGAAGGAACGGCGGAAGCTGCGGTCGAGGCTGAGGAGCTGGTTGCCAGGTGGAGTAGGTGATGGCCAGAGTGCTGCCAGGGGAGAAGGGAGTGCCTGTGGTAGCAGCAGAGGTACCAAGGCGATTCGCATGTTGATGGCATAAGGCGGCGACAATACGGGCCTCGTCAGTAGGGATGAGGCACGTGTACCACCCGTGCCCCGTGTGGCCATAGTTGTGGCACGTCAGGGTGATGCCACCGGAGGAAGACTGTTGTCCCTTGCCCTTTCCCTTCCTGCTCTTCTTTCCCTTGCCCTTGGCGCTGCCGGAGGGGGTCGTGCCGGGGAAAGGGGTAAAGGAACCGCTAGAGGTGGCAGCAACGGTTGTTGAAGAGCCACCACGCTGAAGCTGTGTATCCTTGTGTGTTTCCTCCACGCTGAGGAAGAGGTCGTATGCCCAGGTCATCAAATTCCCCTGGGCCACCAGCGCCTCGAGGATGGGTAGGCCGTAGGGGACAAAGGTGTCCGCAAACTCAGGAGTGGCACCATTATCGATGATGAGGAGGGCAGCAAGCGGGGGAGGCGCGGTTGTCTTGAGCCGGTGCAGGATACTGTGTGTGGAGCCACTGTGTGTGGCGCCATTAGGTGGTGAAGGAATCGGACGCCCTCATGTGAAGGGAGCTGAAATCCTTCAGGAGGCAGTTGATAGCTGCCTGGCCGGAGGCACGATACAGCTACATCAACGTGTCCCACGTCCACTGGGGGCCAACGCTGGTGTCGTCAGCGGCGTCACTGAGAAACGGCTCCAGGGCAGTGCGGTCAGCATTGGGTTCAGCAAGGATGAGTGCGTGGATGATACGACTAGCCTCAAGCGCCTGCTCTGGGACGGCGTCGTCGAGCGGCCACAGGCCCCCCCCCCCTGTGCCCAGATGCGGTAGAGCAGTTCCCAGGACGGGAACTGCTCATCTCTGATGAGGGTAGGAGGAGGAGACTCGAAGTCCTTGCGCCGAGAGGGGCCAGCCGCTCTAGCGCCTAGGACGCTGGTAACCGTCTGTTGCTGTTGCCGCACCTGCTGCTGCATGGCCATCTGTGCTGTCACAATCAGAGTCCGGGCTGCCCGGGGAGGACAGTCTGGTGCTGGTTGCGGTAAGCATCTGGCGTAGCTGATCGACCTGGCGCTGCAGATCCACTACGGGATCTGCAACGGACGGGTCTGCAGAGCTATCGTGTGTACCGGTGGCATTGTCCCGGCTTGGCATTGTCGTTGCTACTGAGGTTGCTAACGCATCTGCTACATCTGTGGCAACTGCTACTGTTGTTGTTGTTTCTGTTGCTGCTACTGCCGCTGCCATTTCTGCTGTTGCTGCTGCCACTGCTGCCATTGTCGCTACTATTGCTACTGCTGCTTCCGTGGCTGCCGCTGCTGCTGCTACCGCCCCACACCGGATTGGTGCACAGTCTCCCCTCAGTTAAGAGCTCGACAATGAAAGTGGTCCGATTGAAAATCTGACTGCGTTTCTCGCTGATTTGGGATGGTGGAAAAAATAGACCTCCAGTCCAGAAATTTGGACCACAGGTGTGCCTGACTGTGCTGAATTCAGTGGTGGAAGTCTTGGTTTGAAAGGGTCAAAAAAAGAACCGAAATGACCTAGTTCCGTGCTCAGCTTGAAATGTTAAAATTTCTGGATCTGTGACGCAGGACAATTAATGCTGGAGGCTACAGACCACCAAAAGAGCCGAGTATGGTGGCTATGGAAAGCTTGTGGCCTAAGCTTTCCAATGAGCCTATGCGCACAATGTTTTACGTCCGTTTGAGTCAGGTGCAGTCAGGCGTAAGGGACGTGGGTGGCTGACGCTATTTCCTTCTACATATCCTCCTCGTCTGTGCGGCTTCCATGAAGGTGCGAGGACGGGGCAGTAGCTACAAACGGTGCTCCTGCCTCCTTCCTCTTCCTCTTGGGTGTCTGCTGCTGCCAATACTGCTGCTCCTTACTGTTGCAGGTGTGTCTGACAATGCTGTTGCAGCAGCTGTTGCGTCTCTGCTGCTGCTGCAGCTGTTGCTGCTGCTGCCGCTGCATTTGCTACCACTGCTGCTGCTGCTGCCGTTATTGTTGCTGCTGCTGCCGCTGCTCCTGCTGCTACTGCTGCGGGTCACTCACACCTCTGGTTTCCGTCGCCATGTGCGTCGTCACCAGCAGGTTGCCTGACGTCGTTGCGCCGGCCGCTCACCTCCCTGCGTCAAATGTGGGGGTCACAACTGCCGAGAAAAATCCGGCAGCATTTCCCCTGGCCCTGTGACCGTGGGAAACATTCTGACGCCGTCCCCAGGCAAGTCACTGCTGCCGGAAAAATCCGGCAGCATTTCCACTGGCACGTATGGGAGGTCCGCCGGTGTAGTCAGGAACATCTATGTCACTCCTGCTACTTTGCGTCTGTTGCGCTTTGGCTCTGATACCAAAAAGGAACTAGCTAGTGTGGAGGTTGGGGTAGTGGCGTTGTTGATGCAGCGTGCGGGAACCTACGCTCGTTACTTAGTCTGCCCCCTTAGTCTACAGCACTAGAGTCTAGGTCTGAGAGCTCTAGTTTGTTACTCAAAAGTGCGCACGCCAGAGTTATCACCATAAAGCAGTTGGAATGAAGCAATGACTGAGTAGGAACCAAGAATGAGCAACTGACTAAGACCCCTCCCAGTTCTAGCCTCACCTCAGCTCTGTGAGGCTAGTTACTCAGAAAACCAGCCAACCAGGAGAATACTAGCATTCTCCTGTCTTGCACAATTGGCTAGGTGAGCCTTGCCAGACACCAGACAGCCCAAAACCTGGGCGTTGTCCGTTTTGTCTAAAACCGAGACCATACCAAAACAACCACGCAACAATTACAGTCGTGTAGTGAGAATTACCAAGAAAAATAACTCTAAGGAGTTATGGCTGCCCAAACTCAGGCGCCGACTACACTGCTCCTGAGAGCCAACTACGACTACTGATGGCGTGACTACCCTTGGCTCAATCGGCAGCCAAGGGTAGCTGCTGATGGAGCTGGTCGTGTGAGGGTGCAATGTGAGAAGCACGAGGAGGAGAAAAACACGCTCACGGCGACACGTCCACTCCACCGAACAGCGCCCTGTCGGCATCAACGTCCATCTAGTCTGTCGTGTGCACGAGCATGTACACCAGCCGAGAGGTCACAGTATGAGTCATTAAGGCAGTGCATGGACAAAACAACAAGGGCCTCCACGTTGCCAGGACCTGTTCGCCCCACCGAGCCCAGCCTAGCCCAGCCCAGATGTCTCTACCGCTGCTGCTGCGTGTTGTATGGTGGAGCGTAAGGATGGTTGTCTCTCAACGGCTTTGATACCATGAGGGAACCCTCTTAGCTGTTGTTTGCATGAGAGAGGACACGGTGTGTGTTACAACGGGACAGACGGCACTAAGTTGGGTTGAGAAACGACAAAGACATGCTTGAAAACGAAAGAGTTATATTGAACAATGAGCGAGAGAGAGAGAGGGATATCTCCTCTAACCTTGGTCAGGCTAGCGTACGTGGAAACTGCACAACAGCTGGCCTATGGGAAAGTTGAAGAAAATATCCACCAACTACCAAACAGCGACCAGATGGATCCCGGCAACAGTACAGGTCACTCCGTTGGCCGAATGACAAACCGAAAGAAACAGCGGATGCAGGACAGCAAGTGCTACAAAACTAAGCTCACAACGATCAAAAGTGATGTTGCCGAGAAAGTGTCCCTCGGGAATTGGCCACCGAGAACAAGAAGGAAACGCTAGGCAGCAGGTTGGAACAGCATCGTTGTTGATGCAGCATGCGGGCTTCCACGCTCGTTGCTTAAGTCTGCTTCCCCCTCACTCTGCTGCTCTAGATTCCAAGTCTGGAAGCTCTGGGTTTGTTACTTAGAAACACGCGCGCCAGTGTTAGCGCCAGAAAGCAGCTGAAAACTGAAAGTGACTGATTAGGAATGAAGAATGAGCAACAATGGGAGACCCCTCTAAGTTCTACCTCCCCCCCAGCTCTGTAGAGCTTGTTACTCAGCTAACCAGCCAATCAGAAATAGACCTAGACCTATTTTCTTGCAGGCAGGGTTTTCTTGGTGAGCCTTGCCAGACGGCCGACAGCCCAAAACCCGGGCGTCGTCCGTTTTGCCTGAAAACTACACTGTACCATAATACCAACGCTGCGAACGCAGTCGTGTGGTCGGAAACAGCTAGAAAAATGGCAGCAAAGAGTTATGGCTGCCTGAGCCCAGGTAGTGCCTACGATGGTCCATGATGCCAAACAGTGTCACGCAGCATGAGACATGGACCCTAGGCAGAGCATGATGCTGCAGACGCAATGGTACAGTCAGATCCAGCGCCTGACGCATGCAGACAGCATCTGCGGTGGCAGTGACCGCCGGCAGCCTGACCGCCGAGGAGGCCTACCGATGGAGCTGAGCACGTTGCCAGAGAGAGAAGGCTCCAGCGAACTGCGATTAGGCCTCAGCGTGCGTCGACTCCACCGGACGACACTCCGGCGCCGAGTCTCGCCGTCAGTCATCTACACGCCGGTGTACACAAGCCTGGAGGACACAACAGAGCACAATGAGGATGCGCAAAAACCAACATGACATTCCTGTGTGTGCATAGGGATGTGCAAGTTGAAGCTGAAACCATTAAAATAGCCGTAGAGCACTATAGCATACCTGCATGTGAGTGGCTTCAAGCCAGAGGCCACTACATGTAATTGCTAGGAAGTTGCTTGGTTAGACCGCGTGTGGTGGGACGGGTGAGAGCAACAATGCACGATGCACGGTACACGCCATGGATGCGGCAACTTACTTAGACTTTTTGCACCCAACAAGACAAGAGGGACAAGGGGAGCGAGAGCGAGAAGTACCGGTGAGCACTTGCTCACCACGAGCGTCGAGCTCGAGTGGGCAAGTGCCGCCACCCGGGGGTCGAGCCCGACCTCTCGGAATAACCGAGGGCGNCTACTCACCAACGCACGGTCAAGACCGGCATGGTGGCCCCCTAAGGATCAGCACCCGGGAAATATGCAGCTCCCCCATCACAAGTAGGGCAAGATAAAATGATGCAGGGCACGGCAATGAGAGTGTACGGCCCTAGCATCTACCGCATCACACAGAGAGTCATAGAGAATCATGTAGAGTCATGTAATGGTAACATTGGCGCTAGACAGCGCCCCTGGGTCCAGCAACAGCTTGAGGGCGTTGGCGGTTCCAGTCAGGATGATCGCTTCAGCCATCTCCCCAGGCAGTACCATGGTCATTCAATCTGTACATGAGTGTGTGGAGAATGTGGGAGGCAAGAGGGCATAGAGTTATGAGTGGCCAACAAACTTCAACACTCCCCCATGACCCGCAGACAAGCAACCCACACACATACAGAGAGTGGTCACGAGCGATGAGCACAGAGAGGGAATACGAGCAATCAACCTGGTTCATGCGGACTGATGAGACCCACAGAGTGAACAGCACTTTTGAAGACATTGCGACTGAGGGCCTTAGTGAGAAAGTCAGCTCTCTGAGACCGTGTATCCACCCAAGCGACCGGGACAACGCCAGCAGCAATGCACTCACGAACAAAATGATACTCCACATTGATGTGTTTGGTGCATGAATGATGCATGCCACTGTTTTCTGCAATGGCCTTCGTGCTTTGGTTATCACAGCGTAGAGTGATGCAGCGGATGGGTACACGTAGCTGTTGTAACAGGCGACACAGCCAGGCAGCTTCACAAGTGCCTGCGCCCAGTGCGACATACTCAGCCTCAGCAGTGCTGCGTGCCACACACCCTTGCTTGCCACTTTTCCAGGAAACTGCAGTGCCACCGACCAAGAAGATGTATCCCGTGCGGCTGCGAGCATCAGAATCATGCGCCCAATCACTGTCCGTGAAGCCATCCACTACGACAGATGGTTGTGCACGAAAGAGCAGTCCGACACGGGGGGTGGAGAGAGCGTACCGCACCACTCGCAGGGCTGCCTTGAGGTGTCGCTCCCGGGGACACTGGGAGAACTGTGACAAGAAGTTCACTGCAAAGGCAACATCTGTACGTGTAGTCGTGGCGAGGTACATTAGGGAGCCAATGACTCGGAGATAGTCAGTGGTATCCACTGCCTCCCCCAGTTTGGTGAGATCAAGTGACTTCAAGAGAGACTGCCCGGCAGGCGTCATGGGAGTGGACGCCGTGGGAATGGAGGTAAGGAGTGGCGCAAAGCGCTCCCCCAGGCTACGCACATATGCAGCCTG
>SZWC01014082.1:18729-30229 GCA_023375785.1 Penium margaritaceum | reverse complement strand
AGAGGTGAGAGGCCGGCAGCCGCAAAACATGAGGCTACATACCCGGCAACGGATGAGGTCACCGCGGAGTGGAACTCTTGTTCGACAAGAGAGTAGCCAAGTGCGGTGCTGGGATGGACAACAGAAGAGGCTGCAGACAGACCAGAGGCAGTGAGACCAAGGGCACGGAGGCCAGGGTCACCAGAGACGACCGGGTGAGACTGAGAGGGAAGAGCCCGAAGGCGACCACCGCGAGTGTAGGGTGAGACTGGGGGAATGGACGGGGGGCGCTCAGAGGAGGAGGGCGCAACAGAGCAAGGCGAGCCAGAGGGAGAGGTCGAGACAAGAGGGAGCTCCGAGGAAACAGGGGGCTCCAAGGCAGCAAGAGGCTCAGAGACGGCACCAAGAGTGGGAGAGGAGGAGGAGCCGGCAGGGGAGCCGATAGGGGCGCTGGAGGTGCTGGGCGAGTCCAAGGGACCCGAGACGGGTGAGGAAGCCGGGGAGGGGGACGTAGACAATGGAGAGCCCAGATGAGCAGAAGGTGAGACAGGGGGGACCAAGGGACGTACCGAGGGAGGAAGAGTTGGCCCGGAGGGCAGAGAGCCACCCCCACCCCGAAGAGGCGGAGCGAGGGACCCACCGAAGCGGGGAGCGTCACCTTCAAACAGATGCTCAAAGAACAGGGCGTCACGAGATTCAACAACACGACAGCGGGAAGGATCCCAAAAGCGCCATGCTTTGGAGAAGGGAGAGACGCCCAGAAAGATGCAAAGTCGACCACGCGGGGACAGTTTNCCATCGCGTTGGTCGGAGGGTACCCAAACGGAGGCAAGGCAGCCCCAAACGCGGGCAAGCCAAAGGTCAGCACGGCGGCCAGTCCATCGCTCGAAGGGGGTGACAGTGCGAGGAAGAGGTCCATGTGGGATGCGATTCCAGACCCACGTCATGTAGGACAAGGCTTCAAAGGCAAAGAGAGGAGACTGTCCGGAGGCAGAGAGCAGAGAACGAACACCGTCAGCAAGGGTGCGGTTCCAGCGCTCAGACACCCCATTTTGTTGGGGAGTGTAGGGAGCGGTGGACTCAAGCCGGACCCCGCGAGACTCAAGGAAGCGGGATGTGGGACCATAGAATTCACCACCACGGTCACTACGGAATACACGCAGGGAGCGCTGACATGCGCGTTCGGCCTGAGGGAGCCAGGACTCAATGACATCAGCAACATCACTTTTGTGCCGCAGAGCAAAGACCCAGCGGTAACGAGAGAAGTCGTCAGTAAGACACAGGACGTACCGACCAATGCCACCCAGGAAATCCTGGGGTAAGGGGCCCATGACATCGGCATGCACTAGGTCAAGAGGATGCGAGGTGGTGGACTCAGAGGTGGAGAAGGGAGAGCGGTGCATTTTGCCCGTGGCACAGTCAAGACAGGTGGACGTGCACGGAGGGGGAAACGTGGCAGGGTCAAGGCCATGAGCAGGCTGGAGGCGAAGAAGACGCTGGATCGCAGCAGTGTGAATGTGACAGAGGCGACGATGCAGGAGATCAGCATGGTCGAGAGACAGAGAGGGGGCAACATGTACAAAGGCAGAGGCAGCGGAAGGTGAGGGCAGCGTGAGAGGGACACGGAACAAGCGATCACAGCGAATGCCACGCAGAACAACACGGCCAGAGGACCGGAGGGAGATGGATGCAAGACCGCGGCTGGACGAGAAGTCCATGCTCTGGTCGTCAAGGGTGGTCACTGAGAGAAGACTGACCTCGAGGTCAGGAACGTACAAGACGTCAGGGAGGTACACAGTGCCCCCGGGACCAACAAAACGGACGACACCAACACCTTGGACAGGAAGAAACTGGCCTGAGCCAGTTCGGACAGAGCGGACAGACTGAACGGGTCCGAGGGACACGAAGGAGGAACGACAGGATGTCATGTGATGGGTGGCCCCTGAATCAATGATCCAGAGGCCAGACGATGCACGAGTGGAGGGCAATACCAGACAGACAGCAACAGTGCCACGAAGGGAGGAGGATGTATGACCGAGGCGTGAGGGGTACGTGTGAGATTTCCACTCTTCAATCCAAGCACGATCATCAGGCATTTCCCCTAGCACACCACCAGAGGGAGAGCCACGGAGGGTAACATCAGACGCACAGGACAAAGCAAGGGGTTGGCCACCCACACTCTCACCTCCCTAAGTGCGAAGATGAAGCAGCTTGGCCAGGCGGCGCTCAAGGGTGCGCTCCTCATCGCGGCGATCAGAGGAGCGCTCAGAGGAGTGATCGGAGGAGCGGTCAGAGTAGTGGCCGTCATCACGAGTCCAGTGAGGGACAGAGTAGTGGGAGGACGGGGGCCCGTAGTAGGGCCCAGATGGTGGTGGCACCCAGCCCAAGGGACTGGATGCGGCCGGTGTCTGTTGAAGAGGAGCAAGTGTGGTAGTGAGGGCTGAGGCAGATGGGGATGAGGAAGAGGATGAGACAGTCACTACGGCAGCAGCGGAGGAGGATGTGACGCCGGTGCGCGCCCAGTGGGCACGCATGGAGGATGCGAGGCGCACATCGTCACGTGGGGCATGACACTTGGGCGCAGAGTGCCCAGTAGCACCACAGTTCCAACAAGTGACATCGGCAGCAGATGAGGTAGAGTGCTTGCCCCCCCGCCCACCCCCACGCCCTCGGCCTCCACGACCGCCGCCGCGGCCGGAGTTAGAGCTACCACCCCCATTGCGAGAGGCACCCTGAGTGGAGTGCACAGAAGCCTGAGAGGAGGAGGCAGCAGAAGAAGCTGCAGTGGAGGAAGGGGGTGAGGATGTAGTGACTGCTGCAATGGCGACGCGATGCATGCGTTTGTTTTGGAGGGAGTTCCACCAGTCAGTGAGACGTGCAGCAGTGAAGTCAAACAATGGGCCAATGCCCGGTGGGGCATCGGCAGGGACAGGCGAAGAGGCAAGACGCTCTAGCTCGGCCTGGGAGACATGAAGGTAGAGATCAGACAGGTCAGGAATGAGGCCAGTGACAATAGAAAGGCAGGCAGAGAGTGGACCTGGGGCAGCTTTCCCAAGGTCCCTCAGCAGGCGCAAACTGCGCGCCCAATACTCATCTGCAGTCTCATCCGCCCGCATCTGCAGGGTGTTGAACTGCACGGTGAGAGCACTCTGAGCAGCGTGTCCAGTGATGGTCTTCCGACGACGAATGAGTGCATAAGCTCCCACCGGATCAGCAGTGGTGCCTCTGATGGGATCGGCATTGTACGTACCGATGTCATCCAGGAGGTTCTCNACAAACGGCGGCTTCGCAGGCGAGTAGTACTCCCACAGCAGTTCACCCTGAGCCCACGCGCTGAAGCGTGTCTCCCAAGAAGTGAAGGTGAGCTTTGAGGTGAAGTGAGGCGGCGGCGTTTCAAAATCCTTTTGGCGTGCTGGTGGGGCAGCACCAGCAGAGACTGCTACAGTGGAGGGAGAGGAAGAGGAGGAGTTGGCTGCCCCACCCCCTGGTGGGGCTGATGAACTTGTAGACCCTGACTTGTCAGCAGGAATGGATGCAGCAAAGACTGGGATAGAGCGGAGACGCTCGAACACTAGGGCAGCTACTGAGGCGGCTGCGTCGCGTTCACGATAAAGTTCATCTTGCGCCTTTCGGCGCTCAGCTTGGGCCTCACTAAGGGTGGCCTGGAGGGCCTCTAGCTTGTCTTCCTGTCCTGGCATGGTGGGAGAGCTAGGGCGTCAGGAAGAGGGAGAGAAATTTGACAAGAGAGGAGAGGAGGTGAGGTGAGAGAGAAGTCAGGGTGAGAGAGAATCTCACCAGTCTGGTGACGTGGTGGTAGAGCGAAGAGGGGAGCCACCACGGCTGCTGCTGAGGAGAAAAGGACTGCCACCCACCCTGCGACCGCCACGGTAAGGCACAGGAGGCCAGTGACCGTAGCTCCGGCCACTGCTGCAGACGCTGAAGCAACGAGAACCCTTGTGGTGACGTGGGGAGTGAGCTCCCATGGAGCACCTGTGGGAGTCAGAACAGCAGATGCGGTAGAGGCGCGGATGGAGCCAACAGCGGTTGCAGTAGCGTCAGCTGCAGATGAGGCTGCAGTTGCGACAGAAGCTGCTGCTGCAGTGACCTGAGTGGCAATGTTTGTTGCTGCTGCTGCAAGCAGTGTGAGAGAGGCTGCAGCGTGGGCGTATGCGTCTGCTGCACGCCCGACGGCCGTTTGAGTGGGCGCCCTGCAAGCACGGGCAGTGGCAGCGAAGGTTGCAGCCGCCCCTGCTGCTGCGTCAAGCACGGCTCCAGCCAAGCCGATGGAATCTGTATGCACGGGAAGTACAGGGATGACGCCAGGGACCCCTGTGGTTGGTGATGTCTCAGCAGAGGTTGCGGTGGCGGGAGATGGACCGGCAGTGGTGTTGGCAGTAGACGCGGACGTGAAAGGTGGGGTGCCTGCTGTGGGTTGCATTGTTCGACGGCGAGGAGGGGAAGGCGGCAGATCGTCCGCTGTGTAAACCTGCCGGTTGATTTCCTCCTCGCGCTCAGCAGCTTCCCTCTCTAAATCACCTCGCCAGTAGTCTGAGTCGAGCATGCGAAACCAGAGGGGTGTGTCATAGTCTGGTGGTGACAGGGGGTCGTGGTCCCTTGGGTCCTCCCACCCGTCGTCAGCGTGACGTGCAGCGGTCCGAGGAGAGTCGAGCTCCTCGTCGGGGGGTCCGTCGAGGGGCGGTGAATCCAGGATGGCGACTGTGGAGATGACAGGGATGTGCAGAGGCACGGTGGTGTGCTGAGATGTACGATGATGCACAGAGAGCCGTGAGGGTGCGCGAGGTTGCCCGCAGAGCTTGGAGATACGGAAGTGCCGTCTTGGAAAGCCAAGTGCAGTTGCGGACAACAACGGGGAGAGAAGAAGTGGCTGAAAGAGCAGCTCAGAGAACAACTGAGGGTGAGTAGCACCGAAGAGCAGTTGAGGGGCGACGGAGAGTCGCGAAGAGCCCGAGAGCGGTGAGAGGGGCACCCGAGGATGATGGGGAACCCGAGGGTCACCGCGTGCAGCCGAGAGGGACTGCTGAGAACGGAGAGCGGCTGAGAGCAGCTGCAAGAGAGGTCAGGGACCGGGAGCTGGCAAGCAGCTCAGGGCAGCGAAGGTCGCGAAGAACGGGCTGGCGGGCGGTACAACACCCGATGATCTCGAAGAGTCGAGAGCAGCCAAGAGGGGCAGCGAGAACGGCTGCAATGGGCTGCCAATGAGTGAGGGCAGCATCGTCTAACTGTGCTGCTGCTCCAGGCCGAAGAGACGACCGGCGGCGAAGAACGTCCGCTACGGAAATGAACGGGCCATGAGAGGCGTGGGCCGCCGGAGATCAAGGACCAGGATCGACGAGCGGTGTGGTAGGATCCTCACTGCTCTGATACCAGTAATTGCTAGGAAGTTGCTTGGTTAGACCGCGTGTGGTGGGACGGGTGAGAGCAACAATGCACGATGCACGGTACACGCCATGTATGCGGCAACTTACTTAGACTTTTTGCACCCAACAAGACAAGAGGGACAAGGGGAGCGAGAGCGAGAAGTACCGGTGAGCACTTGCTCACCACGAGCGTCGAGCTCGAGTGGGCAAGTGCCGCCACCCGGGGGTCGAGCCCGACCTCTCGGAATAACCGAGGGCGACTACTCACCAACGCACGGTCAAGACCGGCATGGTGGCCCCCTAAGGATCAGCACCCGGGAAATATGCAGCTCCCCCATCACAAGTAGGGCAAGATAAAATGATGCAGGGCACGGCAATGAGAGTGTACGGCCCTAGCATCTACCGCATCACACAGAGAGTCATAGAGAATCATGTAGAGTCATGTAATGGAAACATTGGCGCTAGACAGCGCCCCTGGGTCCAGCAACAGCTTGAGGGCGTTGGCGGTTCCAGTCAGGATGATCGCTTCAGCCATCTCCCCAGGCAGTACCATGGTCATTCAATCTGTACATGAGTGTGTGGAGAATGTGGGAGGCAAGAGGGCATAGAGTTATGAGTGGCCAACGAACTTCAACACTACGAAGGGCATAGCGACAAACCTCAATCCCTAATTATGTGAGGTAGACATCAAACCGACGCGCAGAGTCATCTCAAACACTACGTTTAGGTGAATGCTTCTCCATATTGACACCGCGTCGCAGAGGCATCAACCCGACAACTCCATGGCGGACGGTTTTCTCTTGCACAATTGAATACCCAGTTTCAGAGTCACAGTGCATCAGCACTGACACTCTCACTTTCAGAGCTAAAGACTTGTTCGTTTGAACCAAGTTCCAATCACAGGCAATTCAGATTCAGGTGCTTGCTTGATGACATACATTGTCAGACCACAAAGAAGGGAAAAGTGTATTGCAAAAAGGCAGTTTTATGACACATGACTCTCACAGAATGTTTTCCGTGCACCGCTTCCGTGCCATTGCCCCACAGACTAAAAGCTGTTTGAGGGGTAGAAGGTTCCATTGAACCTGGCATTATTCGAGTGCAGCTGCTGAAACGAACGAGGGCGAATAAACCCGTGTGCGGTGCATGAACACATACGAGGTCTTCCATCCTGATGTACAGTGCACGCTTGACCTTTGTGCTGGGCTTTGACGCGGCATCGTGCGCAGCAGGAGTGCCGTGTGTGCGCAAGTGCTCGGTGCGCCTGCGCGCCTCAGGCGGACATCTGCTGCTGCTGCCACAGTTCTGGCAAGGCGGCGTGGCTCTTGTTGCTTGGGCGAGATGACCAAGACGCATGATGATGGGCCGGGCCTGCGGCAGACACCACTGCTGCTGCATACGGCCCCGCAGACAACGGACCCCGCTGACGTCGTTCAAATCACAGGCCTTTGACCCATGGGCACCCCAAGTGGCGCTGCCGCTCCCTGTCACTACCTTATCGGACGAATCTCCATCCAGCCTAGGACGCCTCCCTATTGGACCACACGAACTCGACGTCTACGGTGCGCTGTGTGCCATCGCGGTTGGTCTCCGGCGCCAACGCGTACGTACCCGTCACCATGCCTAGCGCCACCACACGGTCTATCTGTATCGTCACCTTCCCCAACGAGCTCTGCACAGCACAGCACGATGAGGACAAGCACAGTGGACGCGTTGTGGCAGCTTTCGTGCTCGAGCACTTTCATGCAAGCGCCGCCGGGGAAACTGCATGCAGGACAGCAAGGGGGTTGTGTCTGCAGCTTGGTGGGGGGGCGCCCAACCAACCTGAACTTGAAGCCTGTGATAGGAACACGCATGGCAAGCACGTGTCACCGCGAAAGTGTTCTTCTTCGCATCCACTCCTGAAATCAGAGTGGACATTCTGGATCCGAAATTCCTATTGCCTGACCCATGGTGAAGAGTGCACCAGACAACAGGCTGGGCAAAGAATGGTTTGTGTGGCAAGCATCGCCCACAGAAGAGTGCCGCCTTCTTACATTTGCAGCAGCAAATGTAAGAAGGCGTGATGGGTGAGTGCATTTGCAACTGCTGGCGCAATTCGTACATGCCGTGGAATGCTACAGCGGGGTGCACTAGGTTTGGAATCTCATGCGGACTATGTTGACTGCAGTCATTCTCCGCAGCTCTCACCACGTTGATCCCAACCACTGTTTCAAAGGGCTGGGAGACGAAAAAGGGCCCATTGGAACAGAGGGAGGTAGGTGCAAACCCAATGCAGGTGCACCACAGTGGCACAAGGGGGGGGGGGGGATGTGACAAGATCCTCACTGGGTCCTACCCTGCAGCTTTCGCATGGGCTTGTTCCAAGCCAGCAAGCGCAAACCATTGCAGCCATGCATGCCGGACCGTGCCTAGGTACATACCGTGCCTAGGTACATACCGTGCCTAGGTACATACCGTGCCTAGGTACATACCGTGCGTAGGTACATACCGTGCCTAGGTACATACCGTGCCTAGGTACATACCGTGCCTAGGTTGCCTTTGTTTTTGCACGAGATGTGGAGCGTTTGGCCTCGCGGCGGCGCATCCAATGGCCACGCAAATGACTGCTTCCATTGCGGGTCTGTGCAATTCTGAATCACCTGCACAACACGGCATTGCGCATGACCAAGGAGTTGAGAGGGGGGAGTAGGAGTAGGAGGGGGGGGGAGGGGAAGAAGTGGAGGCAAAGATGAGGACAACAACAATGTTAGCTGCAGCAGAAGCAGCAACGATGCAAATGACCATGGCATAACAGTGGCAGCGGCTATGGCAGCACAGCAGTGGCAGCAGTGGCAGCAGTGGCAATGGCAGCGACAGAAAGGGGGAAGGCAGCGGTGGCGGCAGCAAAGGGGGCAGTATTGGCGGCAGTAAAGGCAGCGCCATCAACGGCAATGGTGGCGGCTGCAACAGCAGCAGTCAACAGAGGCAGCGGCAACGACGACACTAACGCCAACAACGATGCTGCTGAAGCAGCCCAAGCCGCCGCCCCTGATGTCGCCGACGCTGCCGTCGACGATGCTGCCGCCAATGACGACTCCGCCGCCGCTGCTGCCGCCGCCGACGACAATCACCATGACAACGATGACGACGACGAAGAAGACGACGACAACGACGCCGACGACAATGACGACGATGCCGACGACAACGACGACGACGACGACGACGACGACGACGCCGACGACGCCGACGCCGACAACGACGCCGACGACGCCGACGACGACGACGACGACGACAACGACGACGACGACGACGACGACGACGACGCCGACGACGCCGACGCCGACAACGACGCCGACGACGACGACGACGACGACGACGACGACGCCGACGACGCCGACGCCGACGACGACGCCGACGACGCCGACGACGACGACGACGACGACGACGACGACGCCGACGACGCCGACGCCGACGACGACGCCGACGACGCCGACGACGACGACGACGACGACAACGACGACGACGGCGACGATGAAGGCGACGACGACAACGATGACGACGACGACGACGACGACGACGACGACGACGACGACGACGACGACGACGACGACGACGACGACGACGTCGACGGCGACAGGACGGCGACGGCGACGACGACGACGACGACAACGGCGACGGCGACAACGACAATGACAACGTCGGCGACGACGAAGACAATGACGACGATGATGCTGACAACGGCGACGATGAAGACGATCACGATGATGACGGCGACGAGGACAAGGACGACAACGCCGACGACGACGCCCATGACGATGCCAACGACGCCGACGCGGACGACGACGCCAACGACGCCGACCACGACGACAACTACGAGGACGCCTACGATGAAGACAACGACGACAAAAACGATGACGACGATGACGACGTCGACGACGATGACGACATCGACGACGACAACAACAATGTTGACGCCGGCGAGGCGGAGGTGGCAACGGGAACGGTAGCGGCAGCGGTGGTGGCATCAGCGATGTCCACAGTAGTTACTAAACAATCTCACATAGGTGTCCACACCTTACCCCCTCTGTTTCCTCTGCCCCTGCCCCGCCCCTCCCCCCCCCTGCCTTCTTCCTTGCTCCCGCTCGCCTCTCCTACCCGTAGGACATGGGCAGGTGGGCCTCCCCTGGGCCGCACAGCTCTTCATCACCAGGTCAAGAAAGAAATAAGGAGAAAAGGCCGTGCTCCTTCCCAGCATTCTAATCCTCCCATCAAGACACATTGACCAGAAAACCACACCCCACTGTCCCCCCCCACCCTCACCCGCCCTGCTTCCCATCCTCAGTCCACATACCTTGGTGAGTCGCGGGGGACCCTCCCCGAGGGTGACCTTGCAGTAGGCGTTGGTGACGCCCATGCCCATTTTAAGATTGGTGCCGCGCTTGAGCGTCACGGTGAGGCTGCCCGGCAGCATGCCCAGCAGAGCCTCCGCCTTCTCGTACAGGTTGATGGGGCCGGACCGCAGCATCAGCTGCAGCACGGGGATGGCGTCGCCCATGGCGATGGACTGCAGGCGCGCGAGGTCCTTGCTCTGGCTCCAGCTCTGCCGCAGGAGCCACAGGATGTTGAGCACCGTCTCCTGGGCCGCCTCCGACCCCACCTTCATGGCCGCGATCAGCACGGGGATGGCGGCGGTGGCGGCCTCGGAGAATCGGAGGCGCGAGAACGTGGTGAGGAGGCCCTCCACGGCCTGCAGCACGTCTTCGTTCACGCTGGCCGTCTTCCACAGCTCGCGCTCGATCACGGCCGTCAGGTTGGACAGCGCGTCGGGCGTGGCGTACTCCTGGATCGTGTGGTTGTTGAGGAGGAGGCGCATCAGGTTGGCCGCCTGCGAGGCCACCTCGGGCGACCCCGACGACAGCATGTCGGTGACGATGGCCATGCCGCCGGCGTCCGCGACGGCGCGCTTGTTGGTGCGCGAGCTGGCCACGAGGTTCTGCAGCCCGCACAGCGCCACCATCTGTAGGTCCTGGCTGCCGCCCTCCTGCAGCAGCGACACGAGGGCCTGGCACGCGCTGCCCAGATCCACCGACTTGAGAGTCGACGCCTCCTGGAACAGGTCGCCGAGGGCCAGCGCCGCCAGAAGCTTTGCGGCGGTGTCCCGCGAGTTGGGGTCGAGGAGGTACGACGCGAGCGGCGCGATCGACCGCAGCGCCGTGGGCGACTCCCGCACCTTGCGGTTGTTGAAGATGGCCTCGAGGAGGCGCGCCGCCGCCTCCTCCACCTGGTGGCACCGCAGCAGCTCCAGCAGTGCGTCCACTACGCCCATCTTCGCCATCGCCTCCGCCAGGCCTGGCTCCTCTCTCTCCAGCACGAGCAGGCCCGACAGCGCCACCATCTGCACCGGCTCGGCGGACGACATGAGCATGCGCACGAGCACGGGGATCGGCACCCGCGCGACGCACCGGTCCTTGGCCCGCAGCACGTTGGCCAGCACCGAGGCCGCCATCTGCCACTGCGGCTGGGGCGCACTGGAGACCAGCCGGCACAGCACATCCATGCCCGCACCGTCCGCGATGGCCCCCGGCCACCCGATGCTGGCATACTCCAGCGCCTTCAGCCCCTCCATCTTCAGGCTCTCGAGCTCGTGGCCCAGCAGCCGCACCAGCGGCGGCGCCACCGCCTGAGTCACGGGGTCGCGCTGGAACGACTCGAGGGAGAGCAGGTGCGCCACAAGCCCGGCGGCCAGCTGCTGAACGATGACTGAGGGAGAGGAGAGGAGGGGGGTTAGCGGCTCGAGGCAGTCCCGGGGTTCCAACTCCAGGGCCTCCATCCGGCCCGGTTTCTCGAGCACGTTGACGAGGGCTTGCAGCGCCGACGTCTGCGCAGTCGCGCTGAGCTCCGCGTGCCGTAGCAAGTGGAACAGAGGCCGCACCACGAGCCCTGTCGCGGCACCCCTCGCGATCCCGCTGTTGTTGGTGAGCACACGCAAGAGCTCGGCGAAGAGGGAGGCGAGGGCGAGCGGCGCAGCTAGGAAGAGCGAGGCCATGCGCTCGATGACACCCGCAGCCGCCATGTCAATCTTGCACTGCCGCCTGTCCTTGGCCAGCCGAAACAGCCCGCTGACCACCACCATGTGCACCGCGTGCCGGTCGCCCTCCAGA
>SZWC01014082.1:0-15683 GCA_023375785.1 Penium margaritaceum | reverse complement strand
GGAGGGAGGGAGGGAGGGAAGGAGGGAGGGAGGGAGGGGGAGTGGGGGGATGGCATGGCATGGCACGGCTCGGCACAACACATCACGGCACCGTGCGGCACGGCATGGCAGGTCAGGGCATAGCACTGCGCCGCTTTGCCGCCATGGCACTGCACAGCACGGCACAACATGGCTTGGTACGCCTTAACACGACACTGCACGAAACAACACACGCAGTGAGTGCACACAGACTTTGTCACTGGTTGTCCAGAGGGTTGTAGAGTCCAAACCAAAACCCAAGCGCAACCGCAAGACAGCTCTCACAGCCTGCACACCTGGGGTCCCAGTGACAGGTACGCCGTCACAGCCTCCATTCCACCGCACTCCGCCAGCGCCTTCCTGTTCGCGGCATTGCCCGAAGCAAGCTGTCCCAGGAGCCCAAGCACAAACGCCACGCCGCTGCTATCCCTCGCCCCGCCGCCGCCGCCTCCCCTCCCTCCCGCCACCCCTGACCCCGCCGCCCTCAGCAGCTCCACCAGCTGCGGCACCACCGAAACGGCCACCGCACCCAGCCGCACGTCGTCGCACCGAAACAGCTTCTCCAGCGCCACCTGCTCCGGGCACGCTGACAGTGCAAAGTCGTCTGCTAGTGCGCGCAGGTGAGCAACGTCCTCCTCCCCCCCGCCTTCGCCACCATCGCCTGTCCCCCCAAAACCTCCCCGCCCAAGCGCAGAGAGCAGCCAGGGGATGGCGCCCGACGACGACACGGCGAGCAGCGTGCCACGGTTGCCGCAGCTGACGAGGCTCGCTATGGCCTGCGACGCAAAGTAGCGGTTGGACGGGTCGTCGGAGCAGAGGAGACCCGCCAGAGGCGCCACCGCGCGCATACTTCCGGACGTCCTCACGACCTCGCGGTCCAAGAATAGCACGGCTAGCAGCAGCGCACTCACCCAAGACCCCCCACCACCGCCGCTGCCGTCCGCCCCTTCCTCACCCTCCTCCCCATTGCCCCCAGCACCCATGCCCCCTCGCCCCCGCGCCGCCGCCGCCTCCGCATTCGCCGATACCTCCGCCGTGAGCTTCCGCACCAGCACGTCCACTGCGCCTGCAGCTGCCACGGCCGTCTTGCTCCTCGCGTCGTGCGACGCCATCACCGACAGCAGCCACAGTGCGACACTGTTCATGAGAGCCGATGCGCCCTCCGCGCCGCCATCCTGCCCTGCGCCATCCGCCGCCGCACTCCCTCCCCCTCCCCCGCCGCCGCCGGTGCTGCTGCTTGCCAGCATGTCCACGAGGCAGCGCACCAGCGCGTCAAACATACCCGCCTCCGCATCCAACGCCTCCATCGTGCCCTGCCGGTGCTCCTTTGCCGCGCAGATGAGCAGCGCCGTGCCGCCCACCTTCACCTCCACGCTCACCAGCGGGCTCGTGATCCTCCCCACCAGCGCCGAGATGCACCCGGCCGTGCCGGCGATGAGGTCGCCCAGCACCACAGGCTGGTCCTTGCACAGCCGCGACAGCACCTCAATCGCCTTCTCCTGCACCGGTGGTGCCGCACCCGCCAGCATCGTCACCAGCGGGCCGATGCTGTACGGCACCTCGGACAGCGCCTGCAGCGGAGGCTGGCTGAAACCCCCTCTCCCCACCTTGGCCCGCGCCAACAGCGCCAGCGCCTCAATGGCCGCCACCGCTGCCTCCTCACCCCCTCCTGCCGCCAGCAGGCCCACCAGCGCCAGCACCGTGCTGCACTGCTGGATGCTGTCCGCCAGCTCCTCGTCCAGCTGGCGGCTGTGCAGCAGGTGCGCCAACGCGCCCGCTGCGTGCTCCTTCCCGTGCAACGTTCCCTCCCTCAACAGCCGCGTCAGCGGCGGCACCACCTCGTCCGCCGGCGCAAACATCGCCAGCTCCTCATTGGCCAGCAGGTTGGCCAGCGCCGTCGTCGCAACCTCCGCCACCGCCGGCGTCGTCGACTTGGCCAGCTTCACAAGCGGAAACACGCTCTCCTTCGCCGCCTGCGCCGCCTCGTAGTTCGAGTCCACAGAGCAAAACACCGCAGCCAGCGCCCTGGCTGCCTGCATGGCCACACCCTCCTGCCCAAAGTCCACCAGGCGCACGAGCGGCGGGATGGCGTCCACCGCCGCACGGCTCTCCCGCAAGTCCTCCCTTGCAGCAAACAGGTTGGCCAGCACCGCCGCCGCATTCTCCTGACTCTCCTCCCGCTCCGAGTCCAGCAGCGCCACCACCGTCTGCAGCGCCTCGTTGGCGGCGCTGCCCTCCGCCACCGCGTCCGCCATCTCCACCAGCAGGTGGCCCAGCACCCGCAGCACGTGCACCTTCGACTCCGGCAGGTCCGCCACCAGGATCCCCGTCAGCTGCCCGATGGTGCTGGCCGTGGCGCTCGTGCCGCTCACCAGCTGGTTCAGCGTGCGCGCCGCCACTGCCTGCCCCTGCGGCGAACCCGTGCCCAGCAGATGCAGCAGCGCCGGCGTCGCCTCCGCTGTCTCCACACAGGCCCGGATGTCCTCGCTGTAGCTGCACAGGTTGCCGAGCACCGCCGCCGCGTCCTCCTTCGCCTTGGCCGTTCCCGTGCCCAGCAGAGACACCAGCGGGGGGATCCCACCAGCCGCCGTGATGGCCCACTTGCTCTCCTCCACCTCGCACGTGAGCACGTGCAGCAGCGCGCACGCGTACTCCTGCTGGTCCTCCGTCGACAGCCCCAGCAGCCCCACCAGCTGCAGCACGCCCTCCCTCCCGTGCAGCGCCGTCCACAGGTCCACCCCGTGCACGCAGATGTTCAGGTGCGCCTCCACCAGGTCCGCCTGCGTGTCTGTCGCCGACAGCGTGATCAGGCCAACCAGCATCCGCTTCGCCTCCGCGCTCTCCAACCCCTTTGCCACCGCCGCGTTGCCGTACAGGCTGCCGAGCGCCTCGATCGCGCGCTCCTGCACGAGCACCGACGACGTCGCGGGGGCCAGACGGCCCACCAGCATCTTCTCAATCGCCGCGCCGTCCACCGTGGCCGCCACGTGGGCCTCGTCCTCCTCCTCCAGCACCATCAGCGCATACGCCAGCGCGCCCATGCTGTCCGCAAGATCCTGCTCCATGTCGCAGCTCTGAATGGCCTTCGCAAGCGACGCCACCACCTCCGCCTTGCCGCCGGCCACGTTCGCCAGCGCGCCCATCGCATTCTCCTGCAGCCTCTGCGCGTGCCCCGACTGCATCATCTCCGACGACGGCGCCACCGTGGCGCGAATCAGAGTACCCACACCGCCCGCCGACACAATCATCTCGCGTGCGGGCTGGTTGGCCGCCGATACGGCCTTGAGCACCCCCGCCGCCTCCGTCCTCACTGCCACCTCCCGCCCCGGCTCCAGCAGCGACAGCAGCAGGCTGATGCAGCCCGCGTTGACCACACGCGCGGACCTCTCCGCAAGACTCAACGCGCTGCCCCCTCCCGCGACGTCCGCCGCCGCTGGACCCCGCCCTCGGCCCCCAGCCGCAACCCCGCTCCTGCCCGCCGCTTGCTGCTGCGCTGCCTGCTGCTGCTGCTGCTGGGTCAGCTGAGGCGCAGTAAGATAGCTGGTGAGCAGCGCCGCCGCGTTCTCCTGGCTGTAGGGCCGGCCGGTTGAGAGCATGGCCACAAAGATCTCGACGCCGCCTTTGCTCTCCACCACGCGCCAAAAGTGCGGCACGCTGTGGCAGATGTTGCGCAGCGTGCCGGTGAGCAGCCCCAGCACCTCCGGGTGGATGCCCACCGCCGGCTGCAGCTGCTCCATCAGCGCTGGCACCACCCCCTCCGTCGCGAAGATCCTCGCGCCCACGTGGTCCCTGGGCCCCCCCCTCGACACGGCATGCAGCGCCTCCGCCGCCACCATCTGCGAGTCCTTTGGCCCGTTTCCCAGCAGCGCGAGCAGCGGCGGTATGCACCCGCCGAGCAGCACCTTCACCCGCAGCTCGTCCTCGTCGCACAGGGTGCCCAGCGTGGCGGCCGCGTGCGTCCTCCCCACCAGCGTCCCCGACCGCAGAAGCCCCACCAGCAGCGGGATGGCCTGCGTGTGGTAGCCGATGGCCGCGCGCGCGTCCGCGCTGGCCTCCGCCAGCTGACTGAGCTGCATAGCCACCCTCTCCTTCACGGCGGCGTCCGGCCCCGCAGCCCGCAAGTGCTCGATGGCCTCCGCCACGGCGGACAGCACCAGGTTGGAGTCGGCGTCCCTGCTGGACACCACCTCGCCCATGGTCATGGCGCTCATCGTCTCCACGTCGCGCAAGCTCATGGCGTTAAGCGATTCGAGGTCTGAGCCCCGCACTGACCCCAGCACGCTGTCCGCGTCAGCGTGGTGCGCTGGGTAGCCCCCCCCGCCCTCGCGCATCACCATGCCCGCCATCGCCCCCGCGCCCGCAGGGCTCCAGCTTTGAGGAGGGTGGGTCGGTGGGCCTACAGCCAGACAGAGTGGGGTTGAAGGACGGGGATCAGGGTTGGTTGGCTCGTGGTAGCGCCGGAGGCGGAATTCCTGCGACGATAGGAGGTCGACCGAAGTCGCAGAGACGCAGATTCGTTTGAATTCGTGTCGCCGCAAGAGATCGTGCTAGTCATTGGTTGAATCCGGCAATTCACTCGAGCGAGAACTCCGCTCACTCCGTCAGGCATCGGCCCGTGCAGCAGAAGCATCGACCGCTTGGAGTCACCGACGGGTTGGGCCGCCAGAGAGGCGACGGCCAAGAACAGTGGCTTGCGACTTTCGACCCGAACGCCGCCCGTCCGTCCGGTCTGCTGGGTGCTGTTGGACCGAGCTGCGCTGTGCAAGGTCACATGAGACAGGCTGGGGGAACTTGTCGGGCTGGTCGCCCAACAACGCGCACGATAGAGTTACCCCTTGGCTGCCATGGGTCAACAACGGCGCCGTTGACCCATGGAACATGCCACCACGGCTTCCTTCCCCAGAAAAATACTGAGAAACATCGTTTACAAAGGAGGCACTTTTCTCATCTCCCGTTTCCAAAAACTGGATCACTAATGGCGACAGAATTCATTTTTAGGACGCAGTATACCTTGGGGGGTAACATACGATCCTTAGATACCGCGCATGCTGTTTTTTTAACTCCATTAGCACCAAGGGGTAAAATACGCAGGTACGATGTACCCCGTCGAGCGGGGGATTATCGTGACGTTACCATATACACCTCGGTACGCTGTTCGAATGTTATTTCTTGTGGCGAAACGGTGCGAGTGTAAAGTTGACAAGGGAACATGGTGTAATATAATTTAGTTGTCGCTAGCTGGCTTTCTTTCGGTACGGTTCATCATACACGTTTCAAACTTATGAAGAGAGAAGGAATATGATGCGGAATGGACAATTCTACAGAAACGAAATACCCCTATGGGCACTCACGGCTACAGCAAGAGTAAGAGGGGCTTGTGGGAATAACATTTGTAAAATTACGGTACCATATTTACAAGAAATGGAACGTGGGGCTACTAAGGATTAAACGTCGCCCCCTGCGTTGCATTGCGAGACCACCCCCGATAAACATGGCGGATCGTAATTTTGCCGCTTCCTTCCCTCCCACTCCACGCCACCCGCGGCCATGGACGAGGCCGCGGAGAGCACGACACTATTCCAACCACGTGACGGAAGTCTCGACATTTCCATCGAGCGGCGGTGTGTCCGGTTGAAATGTCGCACGGAGCTTTAAAGACGGAAGTTGAAATCCCCTCCGCGGGAAAACAAAGCTACACAGCTCTTCGGCTAGATAGATGTTTTGGATCAACGCACATAGATCTTCGGATGGTTCACAAAAACGCCCTCCATAAATACCTTTGAACTGACTTCAAACCGCATATAATGCAGATAGCAGCCGTTTCTAGTTGACTTTGTGAACTCTTGACCAAAATCAACACAGTGTGTGGATCCAATGGATTACATAGAAGAAATATAAGGGTGTGGAACAAGGATAAAGGTCATTTATCTACCAAAGATCCCACCATTGCAAGGAATCTAAACCTTTAAACTTATCATGCAATTACCCTTAACCCATAAATTATCATTTTGGAAGTTTTTCAGGAATCTAGGTCACATTTTTGGGCTAATTTATAACTTGCATGCTCTTTTATGTTTCTCACATGTCCAAAATCATAGACAACAAGTCTAACCACCTTCACCACCCTTAAGATCCACAATATTCCATAACAAAATAAACTTAAATACGCCTTCCACATCACAAATTTCTCAAAAAAACAAGAGATCCCTTTTTCACTTTCATGCACAAATATTGCAAACCCATCAATTTCATGTCCTAACACATCGTCAAATGGCAAGGAGAATGCCTCCACCAACCCTATAATTTCACCATTACCCTATGAATTCAAAAACATGTGTGCCAACCATAGTGACATAGTATGAATGTAGGTGTAGAATTTCACGTTTTCCTTCCTTTGTGTCAAATTAATTCAGGTTAAAAACTTCCTCACTGAAAGTAAAATTTTCTCATCTATAGATTGTTTTGTCTAATAGATTTCAATCAACTCCTATTTCCTAAATCAATATTACATAATATCAAAGAATTATATCCCTCTAAATATGCAATCATAGCACATGTGTAACATTCACTAATCTTCGATTCCCCCATGTATTATGGAAATGGTTGAAAATCCTTGCATCCACAATCTTGTTCTAGTTATTTGGGAAAGTCATTCCATATATTAGTATATTTATCCATTTTGTTGATGGAAAAAATGTGCAACTAAATCTGAATACGTATTATGTAGATCAAACAATCTCTTCTTATCTTACATTGGAACATTTCAGCATGACACATCAATGATAAAATAAACTTTACACAATGGTTCATAATAGAATACAAATGCTTCAATATGCCGCTTTTCTAGTACAACATGATTCAAATACAGCATAGAAAAAACTTTCACCTTCATCCATTCAAACAAATAATGAAACATGTAGTAAAATCTGATAACATTTTCACTGTATATTGAAAACTGAACGTAATCATTAATTGGTCATAAAGAAATTTCCATATCGAACTAAATGAACAAACATTCAACATTCATCTCAAACTTCAAACACCAATTTTGTACATTTAAGTATATTCTAATATAGAATATGCCTTACTTCCACTTCCTTTAGGGTACGTGATCTTAGACTACAGGTCTAAACATGAATAAATTTCTCAATCCCTTCATTCGGCACCTAACATGATGATGTAATTGGGTAATTCCGTGAAATTCTCATCCATCATACAAGTGGGTTGAAAATACACAAAACATATCAAGAAAGTGTGTAATACAACGTTTTATTCAATAGAAATTATTTCTAAATTGAAAAATCACAAGCTTCAATATTTACATTTTCTTCATCATCTGTAATCATTTAGCACGACAAGGCTTTGAGCTAGAGACTGCATAATTATATGCTTAAATCAAAATAGTAAAGTAGGTATTGTTTGGTGGATCATCTAACAGGCACAACCCATGTTTGAGCATACATAACAATAATTTTTTGTAATATTTCCTAACTTTATACAACATTTTGAACTAATAGATCACATTTTCTTGAAACATTGGCTTGACCTGATTATTAAATGACGTGAATCTTAAATTGAAACAAATAATACATTTCAAGAATCCATGACTTTTGTAATACATTTTTAATGTGGCAGTGCCACGCCGATCGATTGAAGGAGCCATGTGGCTCGAATGGGGTCACATGAAACCATAGGCGATGAGATGGGATGCATTAAAGGTCAGAGACCCTCAATCACAGCGATTTTGGCCTTGTTGGCCAAAGATTCTGTCAAATTCCTTACATTGGTATCAGAGCTCCAGGGCTTGAACCCCACGTAAGGATTATTTGAGATGCCGAGGTGGCTCTCACTCCTAGCGTGGGGGAGTGTAACGTGGAAATGCCATGCTGACCAGTCAAAAGAGCCACGTGGCTTGAGCGAGGTCACTTGGGACTGTGGGTAGTAGGACGGGAAGGCTTGAGGGTCGAAGACCCTCAAGCACCGTGGTTTTTGCCGATTTGGCCAAGGATCCTGTCAAACCCAATACAAAATGATTTCATGAGTAAATAAATTCAGATTTCGGATATCTTTACCAATTCAATCCTAACGTTTCATATGTTAAATAAACTCTCATAATGAATTACGTCCATTTTTTCCCTTCTCACAAAATTATACTTCAAATGTTCTGCTTTCATGCTTTACTTATTATTTTTATATATTCAAATTTCCAAATCTTTCAGAACATTCCTTGTATCAACCTCCTTGTACAGAATTCCACTCATCTTTGTGATGAAAGCATAAAACTTCCTCTTTAAGCACATATTTTCCTCTCCCGGATAGAATGTGACGTACATAACCTCATTAAAAAGATCAAGAATTTCATTCCCTTCACATTGTGTTCACTAAAGCTTAACTGTCTATGTTCCACAAAAACTTTTTATGGTATTCATGTATTCTCCGTCCAAGTTCCTTATGTAAGTATGGCTCATTACACTTAAGATTCACTATAACATTCCTCATAAATATTAATCATGTGTAAAAGGGCAATACAAGCATCGATTTGCATGTTTCTTGATTAATGTTTAAGCTCACATGCACGGTATCAAATCTCAAAAGTGAAATTTTACTAAGGGATACAACTACGTCTTGGTACATTCGAGCTAAAACAGAAGACAACCTTTGAGTGTACATTTTCACATAGACGTATATGCTCACATTAAGAAAATTATATTCAACCATAAACTCACACCATCATTCCAAATGCATCATAGTATTTAAGGTGTTCATTTCTACAAGGTTCATAATAAAAACCTTCATTAACTCCTAGTCAGGTTATAATGGTTTCATTTTTTGTAGTCAAACTTGTGTATTTGGAGTTAGTCCTCACACTCACTTCACATAATACAAATTTGTCTACCCCGCAATACAAAATCGAACAAACAAGAGCCGGAGATGAAGCTACAATTCATCCTATGGCAAATTCATGAATTTATTAGGAGGCATTAGCCATTAAAGTTTGTTGAATGTGTACTATTGGCCTAGGAAATTTTCATCAGTAAGTTTCAAAATGAAACAAAGTGAAACGTAATATTCAATAAGGTTATAAAATAGGTGTTTTGGAGCACATCTACAAAATGATCACTATATCAAATATTCAAATGCATACTCATCAACCATCTTGTATAAAGTTGCTCGTTACTTCAGCCAAGCCTTCATGAGATCAATGCCGACAGCACATAATATGTGTCAAGATTTGGAGAAGGTGGATGGGTGAAACTAGATTGCAATCTAGAAGGAAAAGGTGTGGACAGTGGAATCAATAAAGTTTTAGGAATATGTATATCACATGGAGAAGTACATGAAGAGTTCCTTGACCCAGGTACACGGATGTAGCCACAAGTGTAGACATGTGGACCCACAGAGCGCCCGCCCAGGATGCCTTTAGACAAAAAATAAAAAACGAGACCTCAAGGAGACTGCTTGCAAGGGCACTAGCTTGCAATAAAAAAGGCACAAGCCTTTTTAAGAGGTGTGTCCTTAGGCATAGGCTTGTAGTGTCAAAGGTTGAGGCTGGTAGAGGCAGACTCCTGAGTAGTTGTGAATGAATTTCAAGGCACTTAATGATGTGTGATGAGATCTGAAGGCATGATGGACTGAATTGATAAAGCCCCTTAAGTATTGCCACGAGGGTCTCCTTGGAGGCTTTTGCCTTGGAGGTTGAAGGTAGTTGCATAACCACCTGGGTGGTTACATATCCACCCAGGCCAACCAAAAGAGTCACCTGGAAGATGAAGGGTCACTGGCAGCTAAAGAGCCACTCGATGTTGAACATGCACTGGTAGCTTAAGGGTCACCAGGAGGTTGCAGGAGGGTAGTGTAGGAGGTGGACCAATTACCCTTCAACTCGAAGCTAAAGGCTCATTGCCTCCAAGGCCTTCGAAATGCACCTCAAATGTTACAAAGGCAAGGATTTGAACCTCCCCTCCCTCCATTTCAGGAGGTGAATTTTCTGGCCCTCCAAAGTCGATAAAATACACCATAAGATGCATTATAGCGGAACCCGGCAATCAAAACTGGGTAATTAACAAAACCCCCCTCAGTTGATGATGGTCCGTGTTGAAGATGATCATTTTCAGAACTTTGGGAGATTCATTTCATGGACTACCCATGATGTAGTTGTATCCAGGCAATGTAGAGACTTCTGTAATGGTGGTTACAGAGGTGGCATATACGTGTCTGAAATGTGGATGAAGAGCACATGGGATCGTCCAGAGACATTGTTTTTTAGCTTAATTTTTGATTTGCCCAATTGCGGCCAGTTTGTGGCCACAACAATTGCGAGCTCAGTTTGGCTCACTTGGTGCCTCCTCCTCCCCCCCCCCCTCTCACAATCCACAAATACTACGGTCTTTGTAGTATTTGCTCAAACCTGAGGCTCATATTTTTCGTAAAGACTACGAGGGAGGAAAACGAGGTGACCTCGCTTGAGCGACCGGCCAACCAGTATCCAACGATATGGCGGTCGAGTGGGGCCATTGGTCCATGGCTGACGGCTAACTGGCACTTTCTCACAACCGCCATATGAGACACGGTTGAGGAAGGAATGTTAGTGCAAACTACCCCGTCAAGTAGGGAAAACGAAGACCGCATCGCTAACAGGTTTTGAACCTATAACGCTGCATTTGTTACGGAGGTTTACAAAAATTCCCATCACTAGAGAAGAAGCTGAAAGTTGACAAGAAGTTGAGAAAGAACGTCTATGATGGAAATTCTATGCATTTTTTTACAAATCAGAGGTAGAAGTTGATGGTGATCCCGAAGGCAGAGGATGAAGGAGCTCACACTTCCACCCACAGAGCACCTAGAGGGTCATTTCAAGGCTCCAAACTCCACTATAAAATCCATTACCAGTGGCATTAGAGATCGATCTAAGGCGTGTGACCTTCACAGTGTCCACAGTCGTAGAAGTGCAGGGCCTTTGGGTGATGGAGCACTCTTTCTTCTCAAATATAAGGTTGAGTGATACCGTGGTAAAGGAAAACATTCTCCTTGACATCGAGATCAACGGAAATCATCTATCAACTATTACAACACAAGGAAGACCTTCAGAAGAACCAAAGATGAATTGTTTTCCCAACGTGGAATTTGACAGTGACCACTGCTGGAGGGCTATTGATGAGGCACTCCAAGTGAGGAGAATATTTTATGGCTTTCTCATTCACTTCCCGATCTCCAAGAAGGGGCACAAATGAAGCACATATGAGAGATGGCACCCGTGAACATGGGAAAAGTGGAGGTATTAACTCATATTCTGCCAATGGGTGGAACTAAGATAGAGCATTCATGCTAGTTACCAACTGTGGATGCTCCTACTCCATGATAGGGTGAGAGACAAGGAAGGTGTCGTTCTTTGGCTTTGTTGTACGAAGATAGTGGTGTGACAAGCATTGTGACGATGGTTAAAGACAAGAAAGATGACGACACCACTGGTTCGGTTCTTCCATGGTACACTACTAGGTTGTGGGCCCGGCGGCGACAGTAAGAGTAGGTTAGGATACGCCAGTTTGTGAGGAATCTGAGTGTGGAGATCTTGTCTTATCGACCGCTCCAAGTACAAACTTTACGAAGAGGTTGTCGTCGCATAGAGTCTTCTCATTTAGTCTAAAACAGTTGTGATGATGGATTCCAACTCCACCGATGTAATCTTGACCTTCAAAAATAATAATGGGCTTTACTTTACATCAACTAGAAACTTTTATTACTCCACAAAACGTGGTGAGTAGTGTCTCTGGCCTTCACAAGAAAAGGAGCAATGTTGAATGCCTTCACCAAAAGGTTGAACAATTGGAAGCACCTTGTGTGCAAGGGGGAGTGGTGCCGCTTGGAAGATTTGCTCACCATATCAACTGTCAAACTAATGAGTTGTGTCTGAATTTGATGAACGGTAACGCCATCACAAGCTTAGAAAGTTTGTCTTGAAGAATCTAGCATAGTGATGCCTGTTGCAAATATGGGCAGATGTAATAAATGTTTGGCTTCATCAGCCAAAGTTGTTGTTGATGGGACACTTATAATTGACGTGGGAAAAGGTTATCCCTCACCTCGTCCAGCTTTCCCCTCTTGCTGGAATCTTACAACATAACCCACTACCATCATATAAAATCATTACGTTTTTCTTGCTTTTTCAATTGGCGGCATAGTCACAAGTCTTGCAAAAAGAGCTTCACGCTCTACTCTTCTACCTATTTCACCTAATTTATAGTAAGACATTGTAGCACGATCCACTTTCGTTGTACAAAGGTCTGCCACCATTCTAGCTTTGTCAGCTGGTCTGATGTAGAATGTTGGTCCAATGTGCATTGCCTCCTTGGATGGACAAGGTGTTCTTCTAGCTTCGTTCGCTACATTCATATAAAATGTTATAGGGGGTTTTCTATTGTTGTAGACAAAGCTACCATCGCTTCAGTTTGTCAAATACTAGTGTGTAGAGTTTTGTAGCCATGTCCACTACCACAATGGACAAATCTGCTACCACTCGTGCTTTCTCAACTCATAGAACATAGAGTGTTGCAATAGTGTCCCTTGCCGTTGTGGAGAAATTATGCCCCGTTTGATTTTTCAGTGGGTTTTTTGTAAAGTGTTGCAACCGTGTCCATATCATTGCAGAAAACTTTCTTCTTGTCTTAGTTTTGTCAAGTGGCAATGTGTAGAGTATTGCAACCATGTTTGTTACTGTTGTACATACATCTGCTATCGCTCCAGCTTTCACAAGTGCCATTGTATGGAGTGTTGTAGCCATGTTTGCTGCCGTTACGAACAAATATGATGTCGCTCCAGCTTTCTCAGCTAGTATTGTGAAGATTATTGTAGCCGTGTCCGCTACCATTGCGAGAAATCTATTACAACTCTTGCTTTGTGAGCTAGAAGTGTGGAGACTTTTGCAACCATGGCCACTATTGTTTTGGGAATATCTTCCATCAATCTAACTTCATCAACTACCAATGTGTAGAGTGTTCAAGCCATGATCGTTGTCTTTGCAGACACATTTGTTACCGATCTAGCTTTGTTAGCTGGTTGTCAGTACAATTTTGCAGTCATGTCATCTCTTGAAACAAAAAAACTATGCTATCGCTCTAAGTTTTTCACTTGGCAATATGAAGAGGGTCACGGCCATGACCGTTTTCATTGTGGAAAGATTTGCTACCACTCCAGCTTTCTCAACTGACCGTGTGTAGAATTTTGTAGTCATGTTTACTATTGTTGTGAGCAAATCTGTTTCTTCTCCATTTTTTCACCTAGAAGTGTGTAAGTGGAGTAGATAAATCTATTCTTCATAGCTGCCGTGTGGCTTGTTTTCACACTTTCAATGTGAGCCTCAAACTTGAGGCAAAGATTCCGTAACCTCTAGGAAAAAAGGATCGGAGTGCAGACATCTCCAAATTCTGTTACACACCTTGGGTGTGTAGTCTTGTGGTTAAAGCTTGATTTTGAATTTATTCGAAGTCCTCAACCGCGTCCACATCGTAAATGTTTTGTGCCTTGCTGTCCATGATGTTGCACGTGTCATGGAGCCTTTCTTGTCTTCAAAAGTCGTTACCTGCTTTAATACCATGTTAAGATTTTTAGAAGGTGGATGGGTGAAAAAAAATTGAAATCTGGAAGGACAGGGTGTGGACAATGGAATCTGAAATGTCTATAGGAATTTGTGGATCACATGGAGAAGTACATAAAGAGTTCCCTGTAGCAGCAACAGGGATGTAGCCACAAGTGTACACTTGTGGATCCAGAGGGCACTCGCCCTGGATTCCTTGAGTCTAGAAAACCAGACCTGGAGTAGAATACTTGTAGGGGCACTAGCTTCCACTAAAGGAGACACATGTCTTTATAGGAGGTGTGTCCTTAGGCACGGGCTTGTAATGTTAGAGGAAGACTCTGGAGGAGCTGTGAATGAATGTGAAGACACTTGATGATGTCCGTTGAGATGTCAAGGCACAATGGACTAAATGGATAAAGCCCCTTAAGTACGCCCGCGAGGGCCTCCTTTTAGGCTCTTGCCTTGGAGGTTGTAAGTAGTTGCATAACCACCCAAGTGGTTACATAACCACCGAGGCCAACCGAAAGAGTTACCTAGAAGATGAAGGGTCAATGTCTGCTAAAGAGCCACGGGAGGTTGAACATGCACAGGTTGCTGAAGGGTCATTAGGAGGTTTTAGGAGGGTAAAGTAGCAGGTTGACCAATCACCCTTCAGCTAGAAGCTGAAGGGTCATAGCCTCTGAGGCCAACCAAGTGCACCTTAGATGTTGTTAAGGCAGGGATTTGAACCTCCCCTCCCACCATTTAAGAAGGTGATTTTTCTAACCCTCTGAATTAGATAAAATGCACCACGAGATGCATATTACCCAAACCCGGCCATCGAAATTGGGTAAATAAAAACACTCCCCTTCAAGCATACATATTTGTCCACCATGATGGTATATGGCATGGATAGCTTAGTGAGGAAACTATGGAGTAAGTGCATTACATCATAGATTTATCTTTATTTAGGCTAAATCATCAAGATTCCATGAACAAGCTATTTCACACATGCATTTTCACTTCCAATTCTTTGTCCTTTTTGGTATTGTGCAATCCATGCAAAGGAGATGTTATGTGTCAAATGAAGTATCTTCCCCGAGAAACTCATTTTGAGTACATGTCCTCTTGCCACACTTCTTGAGAAATCCATGACATTCCACTGGCTTGTTTTCACAACAGAAAGAGGAATATGGTTGGACATATTTCCAGCACTCATATGAGACCGAATTGACACAATACATTCAAATGCAAGGATTTCAATCATAATGAATTGTTCCGAGAGATTTTACATAGAAAGGTTCTTTGAGCAAATTCAGAAGCATCCCCGATCAAAATGAAAAGTGAAAATCAAAATAAGTTTTAGAGTTTTGAACCTCTCAAAACTGTGTATGTACCGCAATCTAAAGCACGTCATACCGCCACGCCCGAACCTGTGTGACAAAGAGGAACAACTGTATACCTTCGGATACAGCACAACTCGTCGCAATGACTTTGGGTCGAGAATGAGGCAAGGGCTGCCGACCCAACGCACCTCTAGCAAGATCCTGCGTGTGGATTCGCGCCACGCTTTTTCGCGGCGATCCCGAACTCTCCCGTAAACTGTTTGTTGACGGCTAGTGGCACCGAGACTCACCCGCGACATCACGGCATCTTGTGCACTCATCGCCACATGGCGTCAATCTGGGAGATACTTTCCTGACATCCCGTCAGGAGGTGCTACACGGCCGCCATCGCCTAGCCGAAGTTTTGGCGGGTTTCACAACGGAGGGCTGGGCAAGGCAGTCGCTGATTTCGTAATCGAAGGTCGCAACAGGCGTAACACATCAGCGCAACGACACCATACGACTGAACCCGAGGCCATGTGGATGCAAACAAGGGGGAACATGGTGGAGGAGGTGCTGGTACTTCCACTAAGGAAGACAATCGCAGGATACAATCATTCTACATTGTGGTTCTCAAACAAGGAAATTCAACCGCCAGTGGGGTGATGTAACGGGCCGTATCTCCAGCTCCTGCTCTGAAGTCGTCGTCGGAGTTCGCAGAATGGCGTTCTCAGTCCGCGTCAGGGGTTTACCCCCTTCGCGAGACTGAGGGGCAATCGTCATCAACG
>SZWC01014081.1:44847-57543 GCA_023375785.1 Penium margaritaceum | reverse complement strand
AAAAACCCCCCCCCCCCCCCCCCAGGCAAGAGTGAGGTAATGGAGGAAATAGAGGAGAGATGATCCAAGTCAGAGAGAATGACGGAATCAAGTAACAAGGCAGCACGAGATTTAGTGATGTGGTAAAACTCCGAGCCGTAGAGTGTACGGACATCCAGAGAAAGGGGCGCATGAGCCTGAGAGGGACTGTCAGAAAAATGACTCCAACAAGGTCCTCCATGTAATAACACTCTTAAAAAATCTGACCTCTTGATACATGTTCAGGTCCTACACTGAACCTCCATGGCAATGGCTGATCGGTCACAACCGTTCCACCAGAGGCAAGCCACCCCTAATAGATTCGATCATGTCGTTACGCATATGGCTAGCAAAAAGAAGCCATTGATATCTTGTTTTGTTCTGTTCTGCTCTGTATACAAAGGATGTTCATTCCCTCCAAGTTTAATGAAGAAAGTCTTTACATCCTCTTCGCCTTTGGTGTCGTGGCTTCGCCAGCGTGCCTTCGCTCAGCTCGCTGATCGACCACTCCTTCCTTGCCGGCCACTCTTAGCTCTCATGCTTGCAACTCTTTGCTCTGTCACTATCACTCCATCGCTTAACTCCTCTCGTGCGTCTATACATCAACTTCGTGTTTTCGGTGTCCACATTCTCTCACCGTGCCCCTGTCCATCCAAGCTCTCTACCTCAACCCCTGCAGCCTGCCATCCTTTCTTTCCGACTAGCTCTTTGCCTTGTTCTGGGGCTCTTTGCCTTTATGAGAACCTCTTTGTTACACTGCTTCTGCTTGCCTTTGCCATTGCATTTCCCACTCCTTCCATTCTTCTAACATGGTATCAGAGCACCAGGTGACATCCCCTGGTTCCTCCTGACCACGTCATCGGTTCCTCGCTTCCATCGCCCTTCTCTGCTGTCTAGCTGACGTCTGTCAACGCCGTCGCTCTGCACCTTCCAGCTTCATCAGCAATTGACGTCAGCAGCATTGTTTTGACTGCTCCTCAAGATGTGGTGGTGCTCATTGCTGTGGTGAAGTCCTGCGTCAAAACATATGGTCATGGCAACATTCGGCACTTCTCCACCGTTCACAGCCCACAGCAGCTCCCAAGGATCTCTCTCATGCCAACTTCATCAAAGATTCTTGTCGCTTTGCCATCTTCCTTCATCTGCCCGCACTACACATTCTATCTACTTGTTTCTCTTGTTGCTACTTCTGACATCTTCGGGTGACCGCATGGCACAGTCACCCCTTTGTTATCATGTCTTCCCTCTGCAACATCCTCTCACCTTCTTGCTCCTTCTTCTGTTGCAGTCGTCATTTCCTCCTCCATCATCATCACCTACACCATTGAAATCCTCCATCATCCTCTTCTCCTCCACTTTATGTTCATGTCTCGAGCCGCCGTCTTGTGCCGCCTCTTCTCGTTTACGACAACAGCAGAATGTCGCCCAGAGCCAGGAATCAAATACCACCAGTCTTCTTGCTCATTGTCTCAAGCCAACTGGGAACAAGCCTGCCAGAAGAATGGAATGAGCAAAGCGAGTGACAACATAAGTGGGTAGAAGCAGGTGGAAGAAATAGGACGTGGAGAAGCTCGGGTTTGCTAATGGAGCTCTAGAAAAATACAAGATTCAGGCAGAAATCAAGGATGAGGAGGTTGGAGGAACTAAGACACAGTGTTGTGGTAGAGAGAATTCCGGGAGCGGAGTAGAGAGTAGATGGATGAGGCAAGATAAGCGGAGGAGCGAGAGTGAAAGAGCAAAGGGAAAGAGGGTTGAGGTTGGATGGCAAGGAAAGATTGAGCGATGAGCGAGCAGAGCTGAGATGTGGCAACAAAGCCACAGAACCAATGGCAAACAGATTGGAAAAAATTGTTTTGGTTGAACTTGGAGGGAATGAACATCCTCCGTATATGAATTAGAACAAGACAAACATGCAAGCAACGGCTTCTTTCCGCTAGCCGGATGCGGGTGACACATGTCACTTTATCAGAGGATGACTTGTGGATCATAACGGTTGGGACGATCGATGGACCGTAGCCAACGTGGTTTGGTCCAGGACCTGAACCTTTATTGAGAGCTTGGTAATTCCGAGCAGTGGCCTCTGTTAGAGTATATCGTTTTGACACTCTCCTTGAATCAGACAGAGGTCACTCAATTCTCTGTTGATGGGAGTAGCGTTTCCTGTTGGTAGAGAACTTTTTGACTCCACGGGAGGAAAAAGTAGTTTGCCACACTTCTCCAAGGTCTCTTAAGTTCTTGCTCACCAAATCTTGTCGTCCTATTGGCACTATCTTGTTTATCCAGGTCCGTACTTGGCTATGAACTGATGCATAGAGAGCTTTTGACTCATTCTTGGTTAAGAAACCGATGTTGAGACAGTCTCCAAACAGACATTCTGTCACACCAAACCCATGCATTAATTCAGGGAAGAGCCGGTGGAGAACTTGATGCATCTATTTGTGTGCTGTGTCTTGGAACTGTCTCCTAGCACTCTCCATAGCCCTTATTGGGAGCATGGGGAGATTTGTTCTGGTAGGAATGAGATAGGTCCGATTGTAGCACATCCTTGTAATCCAATTCCTCCTAGATGCTTGTTGGAAAAAGTGTTTCCAGTGCAAGGGTCTTGTATGTGGCTCCATCGGATGATAATGATAGGATGGATGGAGGAGTGGGCAAAGCAGATGACATACACCATGAAGGGATCACATGTATGTTACTGGTTGTCGTCCACCTGGACACTAGCATTCGAAATGCCCAAGGAGCATGTGGTCGCCCTAGTGCATGTCCAGGGTCCAAGTTTGTGCTTGCCAGATGACAGCATCTGCCCATGTTGTAACATTCTCTCCTTGTTCAGCAAGAATTATGAGAGAATGCTGGGAGAGGAGTGGATAGTTGATGGATGAGGCGAGAAAAGCGGAGGAGAGAGAGTGATGGAGCAAAGGGATACGAGGGCTGAGATTGGATGGCAATCAAAGAATGATAGATGAGCGAGTAGAACTGAGACGTGGGGGTGAAGCCGCGGAACCAGCGGCGAACAGATTGCAAATGACTGTTTTGGGTTAAACTTGGAGGGTTTGAACATCCTCCGTATATACAACAGAACAGGAAAAACACGCGAGTAACTGCTTCTTTCCACTAGCCGGATGCAGGTGACACATATCACTTTATTTGGGAATGACTTGGTTGTCGGTCATAACTGTCGGGATGACCGATGGACCGTTGCCAAGGTGGTTTGGTCCAGGACCTTACCCTTTATTGGGAGCTCGATAATTCGGAGTAGTGGCCTCCGTTGGAGTCTGTCGTTCTCACATCCCCCTTGAATCAGACAGAGGTCACTCAATTGTCTATCGATGGGAGTAGCGTTTCCTGTTAGCAGAGAAAATTTTGAATGCACAAGAGGCAAGAAGAGTTTGCCACATTTCTTCAAGGTTTCTTGGGTGCTCGGTCACAAGATCTTGTCACCTTGCTGGCACTATCTCATTTATCCTGGTCCGGGCTTGGCTATGAACTGATGCGTAGAGAGCTTTTGACTCATCCTCGGTTAACAAACGGATGTTGAGATGATCTCCAAACAGACAGTCTGTCACACCAAACCCATAAAGGAATTCAGGGAAGAGCCAGTGGAGTACTTGATGCATCCATTTGCGTGCTGTGTCAGTGGTCTCCGTCTGAGTCTATCATTCTGACAAAGGCGTCACTCTGTTGACCACCGCAAATGTCTCCGCTTCTCTTCAACTGTCCTAGTTGCTGCAGTGCTCCTTCACTTGTCACAATATCAGACACCACCAGTCCTTGTGCTCATGTTTCAAGCCAAATGGGGACACAAGCCATCATTCTCCTGACGATAAAGGAGCCCTCTGCGTCATCATCACCCGCAACCTCACCTTGCATGTAAATTCTTGTTTGAACTCCTCAGCAACTATGAGAGTGTGTGATTTTGGGAGATTAAGTTTAAGTCGGTGGAGAGCACAGTTGCACCATAAAGATAGACTTGGAGAAGTCTGGAAGCCAGAACTGGAAATGACAGGTTAACAGGTTGATACTCTTTGGCCGGCTGGTCTTAGCCCTTGCCTACTGATCTCCCAGCTTGCTATAGCAAGCTACTTGCTCCCAAATCCAGTGCTTTTCTTGCACCTCAACCTGGTGCTCTACTTGCACCTAATGTCTTGTGTGAGAAACACTGGGACATTGATCTTCCAGATCAACAGTCTGTCTTGTCTCTCAGCAAGCTGCCTCGTTGGTCGTGTATGACTCCCGGTGGTGGGTGCGGTCACCGTGTTGTATACGCCACCAGAGAACTACGACCGTCGCATGGTTGCAGTCACCGGTTTTGTTGCAGCCATTGACTGTGTCCATTCTCGAAGGTCCGCCGTCGAGACAGCCCCTCGACGGGTGGTGCGAACATCATGTCATTCACCAAGAGGCTGACACGCAACCTCGCATTGTTTGCTTAGAACGCGCGCTTGCAGATGCGAGCAAGACCCCTTCTTGCACTGGTGTACTCCACATGCTAGGGTGACTTCATTCGCTCGTCCTCCTCCTTGCTCCCACGAGACGTCCAAGCTGAGCCCGACCTCGGATGAGATCCTGCCCAGAATATCTGGAAAATAGTATGCCTGGAGTGCCCTTGAAACCTGGACAAGACCCCGAGTAGGCCAGAAAAATGGGGGTACCTCATTGCACTCACCTCCCTCCCCCCCCCTCCCGTCGGAGGCGCGACGTCTCGGTGCACCAGAGGTACTCTTCAAGAACAGTATTGGTATCCTGACATGAAATTTAGCCTTTGGTGCCCAAGATTTTTGCTCCGATGGGTACCCCTCCACTGTACCAGAAATGTGTGCCAACGTCCCCTCTGGTGGTCGGCCAAAATGTTCTCTACCTCAAACTCCTCAGTTCCTACAACCTGGACAGTAGGAGGTGGAGGCGTCCCGCGACCCTGGAAGAAGGGGTTAGGACTGCGAAAGGTACGATGCAGGGAGATATGGAACATCGGATGGATGGTGTAGTGAGCTGGCAGCTCCAACTTGTAGGACACGGCCGACCGCCTCTCTTGAATGCGGAACAGACCCACCCATCATGGCTTAAGCTTCAGGCTCCTTACTCCCAACAGCTACAGGTTGGCATGATTTGGCATCATTTGATTGCCCACTTGTAACTCCGCCACAGATTGATGCTTATCAGCCTGCTGCTTCTATTGCTTCTATGCTTTCAGAATTCGTTGCCACACCATTTCCCATGTGGTGGCAAACACATCAGCAATCTGTTGTACAGTCATAATAGATATTTCGGTAGGAAGGGCGGCTTGGCTAAGTGGCTGGTGGCCATAAACCACATCAAACGGTGACTGCCCTGTTGATGCTGACATTACTGAGTTGTAAGCAAACTCTGCCACTTTGATATTCTCTTCCCAATCCTCTCCGTCCGGTGGAACCTTCGTCCCCAGCATCTGTTCCAAAGTTTGGTTCGTGCGGTCTGTCTGCCCATCGCTGCGTGGATGGCATGTTGTGGTTAGCTGCACCCGTGTGTCCCACTTCCCCATAAGATCTCTCAAGAATTGTGAAGTGAAGCGTGGATCGTGATATGATACCACCAACTACGGCACTCCATGTTGGCATTAGTGGGTGTAGAGGCACCCTCAAGGATGCCTAGCTCTCATTGGTACACGCTACCAATGCTTGGGGCAGCCAATGGACACCTTCCGTGAAGAGTGTGGAGCACAAGGATCACTGATGTGAGTGGGAAGAACACGTTGCATGCATGGAACTGAATCGATAAATCGTTTTGTTACTTAGAATAGTTATATTACCATATATTTATAGCCTGTGATCTAAGTTTTCCAATGGATCCAAGCACGCCCAAATTGGAGCAGTAGAGCCCCTGCTACGGCCGTCAAGGTAACCCTTGGTGGAGCTACCCACCTTGCCTTGCACGCTAGGCAACGGGAGGCACTTCGAGGATGACCTGTAGAACCACCTTTCCTTGCTCAGAAGTCAAAGAGAAGGTCACCCTGGTCAATGAAGTCCCTCTGGTCACTTCATTTATGGCCCTGGTGTATTTGGAGCTCGTTAAAGACGAACTCGGATCACTGGCGGTGGATTATCCCGCCACCCATGGCGGGTACAAGATTCCACCCGCCAAATACCCCAACTTCGGACTGGGGTAACTTTCTGAATACTCACTAAAATTGAGTGATTCAAACCTCGATCTAATAGGCAAAGTCTACGGAATCTAAATCTAAAGTCAGATCAGATATTTAACCACTCTTCAGTGGTCAAACCAGGGTGTACGATCAACGACACTCATTGAAAGGGGCACACCATGCCAACACTCCATGCATCATGATGACATGACTGAGGAGGAATTGAGCTATCACAGCAGTTGTGATGCTCTCGGGTCATGCGATGACATGTGCCATCTTATAGAACTGGTCCACCACAACTAACTCCGTGTTATTACCCTGCTGCATGAAGGGAAACGGGCCGATGAAGTCAAGCGAGATGTCTATCCATGGCCTCCCAGGTATAAGCAATGGTTGCAGCTGCCAAGGTAGCTTGGTCTTCCACGCCTTGATGTGTTGGCACACATCACAACTGATCACAAATTTCTTATAGCCGGTCACCATTAACAACCACTTGTATTGGCGTGCCAAGGCTTTGAGCATCTTGACGAAGCGAAAATGTCCCGGGTAGTAGGCGTCATGCGCCTTCTCCAGTAGCATCTGTTTCAATGATGCATAGTGCGGCAAGACAATCTTCTACTAATGTCCTCTTCACCAGTACACTCCATCCCACATGGTGTCTATCACTGCACCACCTATAAACTCATCGTCCAAGCCATAGCCGTGCTTGAATAGGCTATGCATGATAGGAGATCCCATCAGTACTGAGATGGCATTGAGGCTCAAGTCTGGCCTCCTTGACAGAGGATCTGACGGAATTTCCCTCCAGGCATGTACTGAATCTTGTGGTCAAGTCTTCCTTCCAAGAACTCCATCCTGTAATTTTTTCGACGATTGAGGTTCAGCTGCATCTTCAGGTACTTCAGGGCGCATTGAACCATGAAAACCTTGCAATGTCGCAACTTGAGGTAGCACCTCCAGTGCTTGAATGCATGGTTCACCACCAGCATCTCCTTCTTGTGGATTGTGTAGTTGAGCTTTGCACCTTGCAGCTTACGTGATGCGTACTCAATCAGCTGCGGCCCCTTCTCGTGATCGTGCATCAGCATCACCCCAATGGCATAGTCCCTGGCGTCTATCGCCATGACGTACTCCTTGGATGAACCTAGAGGCACCAAGAGCGCAACATCATATATTGGAAACTTGAGCTCTTCAAAACTCCTCTACTTCTTCTCATCCCATTTCCACTGTTGATCCTTTCTTGGCAGCTTGTTCAACAGCATAGCATTCTCTGTGTACCCCCAGATGAACTTCCGGTAGTAGTTGACAAACCCCACGAAGACCTGGACATCACGCGCACACTTTGTTGCCGTCCATTTCTTTATTGCGTCCACCTTCTTTGGGTCCATGCAAAGACCCTTGCCACTCACAACGTGTCCAAGGAACTCCACCTCCCTCTTCTCGAACTCACACTTGGGGAGCTTTGTAAAAAACTTCTCTCTTCAAAGAATATCTAACACCTGCAAAAGTTGTTACTGATGCTCTTCCAAAGCTAAGGAATAGATGAAGATGCCATCGATGAATACCACTACAAACTGGTCAGAGAGAGGATGAAAGATCCTACTCATGAGCCTCATGAATATTGCAATAGCATTGGTCAACCCAAATGGTAACGCAAGGTACTCAAAATGGCTATACCACGTCTAAAACACCGTCTTTTCTATATTCTACTCTGGAATCTGTATCTGATGATACCTCAAGCGTAAGTCAATCTTGTTAAAGTATTGTGCTCCCCTCGACTGGTCAAACATCTCCTCGACCCTTGAGCGGATACCGGTTCTTGAACGTTACATTGTTCAATAGACGATAGTCCACATACATCCACAGCTCCCCTGTCTTCTTTTTCACAAAGAGGACCAGTGTAGCATAGGGTGACACCGATAGTCTGATGAATCCTTACTCTGTCAGCTCCAAGTTCTTCTTGAGCTCACCCAGCTCATTATCGCTCATGCGATAAGCAGCCCGCACCGTTGGAGTTGCTCCAGGAACAAGCTCAATTTTGCGGTCGATAACCCGCTTTCGTGGCCAACCCTTTGGCAGCTCAGCAGGACAAATGTTACCATAGCTGTCGAACACTCCCTTAATGCTTTAGGATAGCTCTACGACTGGTGCTTGCTGTTGTTTTCACTCTTTTTGCTTTACGTCTACTGCCAGTACTTCCACCACTTCAACTGCTTCCCTTTGCCACACCCCCACAAGGTACACTTGGTCCCCCTTGTGCTGATAGCGCTTCAGTTGCCCGTAACTCAACTGCAGCACCTTGCCTACCTTGGAGTGTTTTTCCTTGGCCCATAATCGTGAAACAATCTCCTCTCCACATTTCTTTAATTTCACGTGGCTCCGCACCCAATCGACAGAAGAATTCCACAGATGCAGCTAGTCACGTCCTAAAATGGTGTCGTAGGAATCCATTAGGCACATGTGAAAGCTAATCCTACAAGACGGCTTGTCCAAACGGATCCTCAAAGGTTATAGAGGCATTTTGTATCCCAGATTCCCTTGAACTAACTTGGCCTTTGTTGGCTCCTCTCATAGTCGTGCAAGCCCCAGCCTTTTCCCGATGTCCTCACTGAATACAGAGTCCAACGTGCTGTAATCCCGCAATGTTTTAATCTGTCAGCGAGACTAGTGCTCCTCACCATCCAGAGAACCAGACGACGAAATTTTGTCTTTGAGGAGGATTTTTGGAACAATCCAGCTTTCTTTGCTTTGTAGCGATACACTCGACAGCTCCCTAGTTGTTGAAGGACTTTCGCGGCTAGTGTTCACTAATGCAGAAAAAGCTTTCCCAACAGTTGGTCGTCCATCACTTACTGTTGGTTGTCATTTCCCCGCTGTTTCTTCTTACAATCCTTCTTGTGGTATCCAGGCTTCCCGCAGATCCAACAGTTCCTACCATGTGGCTTGTCTGCTCCTGGCTTCCTTGCGCTGCGTCGATCTCCATAGGGTTAGCTTGTCTGTGCTGTGCTCGAAGCTAGAAATTCTTTTACTTCTCATGGAAAACCCCTCAATGGTAGCATAGCATGTGAATGCACTCAGCAGTGGCCACCATCGCCTGGAACTCCATGATTCCACTTAGTGCCAGCATACGCTAAATCTCTCCCTTCAAACCGTCATGGTATTTTCCCTCCATCTCCAGCTCGCTCATGTCGTCAATATCCAAGCACAACGTCGAGAAACTGTGTGTATACTCCTACACTAAGCTAATATGCTTTAGTTATTTCAACTTGTTGCGTGCGACCATGGAGGTGTTCACGATATCAAACCAATCTCTAATGGCTTGCTCAAACTTCTCCCATGTCGTCGGCACACACGCTTTAGCTTGTCCCATGACCAGCTGCCACGACACGGTACATTTACCGCTGCGTTCCCACCTCCACCCCGAGTGGCCAGCATATTCAGATGCCTCCACCACTCCAATGCTGCTCCGCATAGCAATGTCACCATGAAAGGCACACGCATAGCATCCTCCTCAAAAGGGTGACCCAGAGTCCCTAATTAGCTGTTCATTGCAAACAACCAGGTCCGTACGCTCGTACCCTTGACTGAGGGATTGAATGGTTCCGGAGCCTTTGGCTTTGGTCTTGGCGGACTCCTTGACCGGGCCACCCTAACCTGTCCAGCGTCAGTCTTGTCCCGCAGGTCAGCTATCTTTCGATCCAGCCGCTCATTCTCAAGCTTCAGCACTCCTACCTTCTCTACAATCTTCTATAGGGCTTGCACCATGGCTCTTGATGACATTCCACCGTAAGAGATCCTTGGAAAAATTTTGGCAACGTTTCGGAAGCAATAAAACATTTTTGGCAGCAATTCGGCAGTCTAGGATGAAAATCTGACGTCTTCAACGTGAGTGTCACTCATCGTCTCCCGAGTGCACACAGTAGGCCGTGTGGTCACTCTGGATGTGCAGAAAAAACTTCCAAATGCTGGCTTGTGTGTTGGCTTTGAAGTCTGGTCCAGCAATCTCCCTCTCCTTTAGCCTCAGTGTTGTTTGGCGTTGTCCGTGCCTTCTCTCCTTGAAGTTTGGCGAACTCCGGCAGCGATTCTGCCCAACACGTGGCTCTGGCTGTGATACTAGATAAGAGAGTGTGTGCTCTCTAGTGAATGGAGAGCACAGTCGTACCAAAAAGGTGAACTTGGAGAAGTCTCGAGGCCAGAGCTAGAAATGACAGGTTTACAAGTTATGACACTGAGCAATGTAGAAGATATTCATACTCTTTGGCTGGCTTGTCCTAGCCCTTGCCTACCGCTCTCCCAACTTGCTATAGCAAGCTACTTGCTCATGAATCCAGTGATCTGCTTGCACCTCAACCTGGTACTCTACTTGCACCTCATGCCTAGTACAAGAAGTATTGGGCCGTCGATCGTCCAGATCAACGGTCTGTCTTGTCTCTCAGCAAGCCGCCTTGTTGGTCGCGTATGACACCCAGCGGTGGGTGCGGTCACCGACGCCATCGGAAAATTGCGACCATCGCACATTCGCATTCATCTGTTTTGCTGCAGCCGTTGTCCGCATCCGTCGTTGGAGGTCCATCGTCGGAACATCCCCTTAGTGAGTGGCGTAACCATCACGCCGCTTATCAAGAGGGGGATATGCAACCTTGCGTTGCGTGTTTGGAATGCGTGCTTGCAAGTGCAAGTGAAACCCCTCCTTGCACCGACGTACTCCACAAGCCGGCGTGAATTTGCTCGCTCCCCCTCCTCCTTGCTGCTATGAGCCGTCGAGGCCGATCCCGACCTCCGGCGGAATTCTGCCCGGGATATCCGGAAAACGGAAAAATGCCTCGAGTGCCCCTGAAACCCGGGTGAGAGCATGGACATTCCAAGTAGGCCCCGAGAGCCCGAGTAGGCCAGGAAAATAGTAACACCTCATTACAAAACAGCCACCAGTCTTCCCACAACTGCAACCGTCTACCTCCTTCTCCTTCATCAGTCTTCTTTGCATTTCCCTTTACCATCATACCGCCATCATCTTGCAACAACTCCACCTCTGCCAGCCTTTGTCTGCCTCATCAGCTCCATCTCCGTCATCATCAACTGCCTCCCTGACCTCATCCTTTTTCATCATCATCTTTTAATTTGCATTGCACGTGGTTTTGACCCTACGCCCAGATTGCATCATTAGTTATCATCCCCTTCCTCATAGGCTATCATCAGCATCTATGACTAGTACAAGGATTTGCACAAGCTGCTACTTGTTTCGTGGCGGCCTCGACCCACACCAGTAGCAGATTTCTTGCAGCGTATTGGCTCCCGCTTTCCCCTTACTGCATCTCTTCCCCTCTTCGGATCAACGAAAGTAGTTTTGCCCTTGCGCAAAATTCGTCATCAATTAGCCACTTTCAACTGTCCTCCACTATCAATACCATCTTCAGCTCGGCACAAGGATCCGCCCGGTCGAACAGCCAATCTAGTGGTGACGTGTGTCCATGCCAATTCTTCTCCGCAGCGCACGTAGCTTGCCCCTGTACCCAGACTTCATCATCAATCATCTGCCTCAGCCTCCTCATCAACTATCATGAGCATGTATAACTAGCCCAAGGACCTGCACAAGCCAACTGCCAATCTCGTAGCGACCTGCACCCACGCCAGCAACAGATTTCTTGTGTTGCGTCAGCTCTTGCCGTCCCCTTTCCGCATCTCTATCCCTCTACTTCATCAACATGTGGCTCGTCCATGTGTCTAGCATCATCAGCATCCTCATCATCAGCATCCTCATCATCAGCTCCTCTGACCTCTATCATCATCATCATCCGTACTAGCATAAAAAAGTTGCCCGGTCATACAAAACTCTTGTAGTGACATGCATTCCCATTTCAATCCCTTGGAATCTTCTCTCTCTCTCTCTCTCTCTCTCTCTCTCTCCCTCAAAGAGGCCTACACTAGGAGTATTGGACGTCACTTGTCTTCTTGCCTGACTGGCTCCAGCAAACTGGTGAAACAAGCTGAAAATCCTCCCAGGCACAACTCAAGAGGATCCTCCCACTTGTCCATCTCTTCTTTCTTTCCCATCACTAGCACGAGCATCACCAGTAGGAAAAACCTGCTATTTGTCCCAGATGATTATTCACCAGCAACTGCCATGTACCATCACGATGAACTTCATGGTAGCTAAAGCTCTCGACTGGATGCACATTCCTGAGCTCGATCAGTTTACAGATGACATCCAGGACTGGTATAGTATAGTACAAGTAAAGACAAGACAATCATTTCTCCGAGGGTATCGACTCTTCCTCTTCCTAGGAGTTGATGACAACCCTGGATATCCTCCAAATGCGTACATGGTAACCCTTTAAGACATCAAGAGATGCCTTCTTTGCACCACCCATATCGTCTACCACAAAATCATTGAAGAAGTGTCACCTGTTGCAGCAATGTGGCACTCCCTTGTGGCAGTTGCGTGGAATCCTCATCGTTGCAACCAGATCGTCAAATCCTTACATCGAGTGGTTGTTCCCCCCACTAGGCAAAGGCACTTGGACACTGATGTCCTATAAGCAATTTTTTTATCACATCGAGTC